>CP136866.1:23753854-23971354 GCA_033000465.1 Sciaenops ocellatus | reverse complement strand
CGTGGCTAACTTTTATACATACGCCTGTTTATTTATACAAAATGCTGTGACATTAAATATTAAAATGGTAGCTGTGTTCCAAAAAACAAAAACAAAATAAATATCACTCAACTGTGGGAAATGAATGATCTACAGCTTCTAGGCTGCATTCATTTTTTGCTTCCAAGTTTTCATGAATGTCTTCCAGATTAAATATCTTGTACGTTATAAGATATGTGTATGTCTCACACATATATCAGGGTCAGGACTTTGGTTAAGCGAGGTCTGCCCATTCATTCTGCACAGGAAATCCAAGCTACTCTTGCATTACTGAGGAGAGGATTAATGTCTTATATGCCTACAACATCTTTGTTTTTGAGATAAAACCTGTCATGGCCCAAAGCAAGCTGTAATATATATCTTTTCCGGCTCCACTGCTCCCTCTTCAAGTCTCTCTCTCACCTCCAGTGGTTGGCAAATTGTGAAATCTCAAAACCAACAATTCCTTATGTTTCCCTTCAGTGAGTATGTCTTTTGCATACTCATTTGCGTTCATGGCATTGCAAAGAAGATGGAATACAAACGTACTGAAAAAAAATAGCAATCAGCATTTATATAGATATACTGGTCTTCTGATGCAATATCACTCTATGATTCATATGCATGACAGCAATATGTCACAAATTCAAGTAAGCATTTATCAAATTGAATGGAATAACAGACAAAATATCATCAGCATATGAAACAGTGACTTCCTCCCCAACTTTTTCTAATATCCTGAATGACATTCAAATCAACACCGGCCGGGACAAATTTTGTTCTGTCATTATCAAATCTTACACAGTTGATCACACCACGGTTGTTTTACAGGTTTGAAAGCTGGGTTAGGCTCTCAGGTACTGATCTGAACTAGTTCAGGTCGAACCTGCAAGACAGGTATTATTTTATCTTCATTGGTAATCTCGTCCAAGCAGGTCAGCATGACCTGTGGAGTACCACAGGGGTCGATACTTGTACCCCTTCTGGTCAATCTAAGACAGATTTTCAGGTCCTCATGTCCACCAATGATCCGGATTTATAAATAAGCTTGCAGGGGGCAGAGGCAGTACCGCCAACATGGCAGTGCCCAAAGCCACGACACTCAAAAACAGCACTTCAGAAACCTGTGTTGACGTGACGGATACAAAGTCCATTCTTTATACTTCTATTGGTTTGTGCTAAGCTAAGCTAACCGGCTCCTAAATGTAGCCTTTTAATTAACAGATGGAAATGAGCACTGACCTTTTCATCTACATCTCCACCAAAAAGTGAATAAATGTTTACATAAATAATTCCTTTAATCATCAAAGTTTTACCAATTAAACAAAAAAATAAAAAATAAAGAGAGCTATGATAAGCACCTCTGTTACTTTAAAGAACATATTAAGGAGAAATATTTTCTAAGCAGCCTCAAGGCCAAAATATATAATACAACATCCATCAACTCTAATGTGCGGAAGATTCATAAAGGATATTACTCTTCTGTCCTGTCAACACTCTTCTCTGCATCATGACAAAGCACAGTTAAATGACAGGATGATGACCTTTTAGTCTAAATTATTAGAAGATCTCTTGTACCATCCATGCCAGTCAATATTATATTTCTATAATTTATTTAGGTACTATGAAACGGACAAATCAGTCACAATACCTTTGAAAGTACTTGTCGGGTCTAAGAGATTAATTGAGATTCATCTATTGGCAGGCCATTACACCAAATTATATAAATGCACCCTTTCCAACTCAGCCCTTTCTTTCCAGCTTTCTTACATGAAATATAGATATTTTGCAGAAAACAAACAAACAAAAACAAAACAAAAGGCGTGTTAAACTGTTGTATTGTAGGCTCCCTGCAAAAGTTATGAGAGAATCAATTAATACATTTATTAAAGAGGCTCTTAATCCTTTTTTTAATATTGCTGTTATTTACACTTGACATTTCTTTCTTCTTCAGTTTCTCTTTCAACCTGTCACCTCCTTTATAGACACCATGTTTTTAAAATAAAATACACTCACCTTAAGGTTATTAAAATACGTTTAACTGGAATTCTAATCACATTTCTGTTGGAGTGGTGAGTTAGTAAGTGTGCTTAATCTTCCAAGTTTTTCATCTCTGTCTCGCGGAGAAACTAATCAGGATACTTCTAATAAAGGTTTTGGATGCCGCCCATAATGCAGTCATTTGTCAAGTCAAACCAGGCGCGGCTTTGCACTTAGATCCAAACGGATTCAAGCGATTATATAATGTAACGAGACTTTACCTCACTTTAGATAATTTTCTTACCCTGTCCGTGTTTCATTTTCTCCTCTTTAACGGTAACTCATGCTGTGTTTTTTAGTATTTTAGTAATTTGAACGGTTACTAAGAACTGAGGACTTCATTATCTAATCTCAATATCAAAATGAGTTTGTCAGTCATGACTTAGAGGACACAGAATCTACTAATTGCATTTCCTCACACAGGTTATTACAGAGATAAAGATTTTGGCCATGAAGATGGGCCATGGTTGTAAATGTCTAAAAGCTGTTTTTGGGACAAGATATATATGCAATATATGGAACAAACCCATATATTTCTTTCAAAGTAATGAATAAAATGTTTAAAATGCATTGCAACATCAACTGAAAGTCAATGAAAGGAGGCTGAAATTTTAGTTTTACTGTATATGATCCCTCTAAGACTAGTTTTCTGCAGCAGGATTCAAAACTAAATAAACACACACTTTTACAGCTAAGAAGAGATTACAGCCGGAGTTTACTATCCATAAATATATACTATTATGACCTTTCAATAGCCTGTATAATTTAAATTGTGTGGCTGGAAGGGTCTGCCAATCAGGATCCATCAGTGTGATTTTTCTATATGTTTTATAAATCCATTTAAGATATAGTCCCATGTGTTTATTGCTTTACTTTCTTGGCATGAATAATTCAAAATGCAACACACACACACACACACACACACACACACGCACACACACACACACACAGTAGTGCTGACACACCACTTTTTTGATAATTGATTGTTCATATAAGTAATTTATCAAGCGTTTCACCCAAACATTCGCTGGTTCCAGCTTCTAAAATCTAAGGATTTGCTACTTTTCTCTCTTTGGGTTTTGGTGTGTGGACTATTCATGGATTTTATACTCATCTCTCTTTGGTTTTAAAAAAAATAATCTCAGGTTAAATAATCAATGAAACTGTCATAACAGACAATAAATCATTTGTTCCGTTCCATTTTGTAGTCATTGCAGGTTTCCACTCAATGAAGCCGTAGCTTGACACTCTAATCA
Organism: Sciaenops ocellatus; assembly: GCA_033000465.1. Lineage (NCBI taxonomy): Eukaryota > Metazoa > Chordata > Actinopteri > Sciaenidae > Sciaenops > Sciaenops ocellatus. The sequence continues at coordinate 23,968,040 of CP136866.1, read as the reverse complement.
TTCATCCAAAAAAATCCACGAGACCACTCTTGAAGTTAAATTCTTTACTTTAACTTGGTACTTAACAATACTTGACTCAGGGCTTAGAATAATCTCAAGATTTTTTCAGTGACTCCGAGGTAGTAGCACCTACATTAAACAAAAATGGGAAAGCGAAACTAACAGTTGCATTACAGAGGAAGTCTGGTCAGAATATTGCGAATTTCAGTGGAAGATATCAAACTCAATCCTTTAGACAGTGTTTGGCTGGAAGGGTCTTAGTTATTTTATTTCACCTGTTTTTAACAGTCTCATCACTCAGGTTCCTCCAGTTGCTCTCAGGAAGTGAACCATTATGACTTGTTCTGGGCCTGTCCGCCTTGTAAATGTATTCTGGTGTAACACTTACACAGAATTAGTGACGATATCTGAGACTAAAATTGCTTTCAATTGGGATGAACTACTCTTGAGACTTCTACACTCAACATTCGCAAATATTAAAACAAAATACCTGTTTGATATACTGAGCGTAGCTGCTAGAAAAGCAATTACAAAGAAATGCCTTAAGCCAAACAGTCCATCTATTGAGGAATGGAATGACATTTTTCATGAAATCACTGTGAGACTACAGAAAACTAAATTTGAGGAAATTTAGGGAAATTGGAAAATGTGTATTGTTCCTATGTTTAACTTTTGGTGATTTTTTTTCTTTTTCCTTTCTTAACATATGTTTTTGTGCTATATTGAAACATCCCATGTTCTGTTCATATTTGTATATTTCATAAAATAATGAGCGAATCCTATCCAAGAAAAAGAAAGGTAAAGACAGAGAGAGGTAAAAAAAAAAACTGACGCTAATTACCTCTTCATGTGGGACCATCAAAGGACAGCAAATTGCTGTTAGGCTCCTACAGTCATCATGTCATTCACAGAGACAAGAGGATGTAATCTAAATCAAAAAAATATGTTGTTTTTTTTTTTGCTTGCCTACATGAGTGAAGCCACAATTTCTGCCTGTGTTTTACTTTTCTAGTCATAGTTTGGTGACTTCTCAAAGACATGCTGCTGGACGAGGAAGCACTCTTTTCTTTATAAGTCCAATTATTACCTGCCAACTCAGCTCTGTGCACATTTTTTGACATTTGTGTGACATTCGAACTCAGAAGAAAAATATCCCTTTTCAAGGAGGCCAGAGTCACAGAAAAATCTACAGCACCCTCTCCTCTGCATGTATAAACTTGGGAGTTCCTCACCCAAACTAATGGCCTGCATGGATTTCTTCTGACTTTTTTTTTTGCTGTATCAGCACTCAAAGTTCCCAGAAGGGAAATGAGATGTGACCTTTAACAGATAAATTATAATAAGCAAAGAGGTGCCGCAGTAAAGAGGACTCATCTTTAAAGCCAATTTAAACAAATACTTAAAGCTGAAAGCTTCCATCTTCTGAATAACTAGTCCAACTATCTCTGATTGATTGCTCACATTTAGAAGAGCAATCTACACATTGCTGGCAACATTTATTTGTTAAAGTACGTTTCAATAAAGCTGCTACAGAGAGAGGATAAAGAGGGGATAGAGAGAGGATAACAATTAGCTCCTCTATGCTGTCATCTCCCTTTGTTAGTTAGTATTAATTTTTGACTGCTGATCCTCGTCTAGGTATGTTAAATATGTTTCTGGTTATTTCAAATGTTCTGGCAGTTTCAGTGCAGTGTATGTAACCTCTTCGCTCTGTGTGTATAGTGTTCAAAATGTTTGTTTCTTTGTTCTCTTGCCTCTAACCTATCGTTTGGGAGCTGCTGTAACAAACACAATTTCCCTGCGGGGATTAATAAAGTATTTCTATTCTATTTCTATTCTATTAATATTCACATTATTTGCACAGCTTACAAGTAAACATATCTGTATCACAGCTGACAGATACTGAAAACCAGCATTCACTATAATATGACCTGCCTTTTTAACAGTTTGCAATTGTGAATGTGTTTAACCCATTTTTATCATGCCTTTATATAATTTTGGCTTTGCCATTCACATAAAGGATAATGCTCATGTAAATGTATTGATTATATGTCAGACCATCCTTCTGTATATTGTTCTAAAGTCTGTTGTTTTTTTATAAAGTTCACTGTTCAAAAAACAGCAAACATTTTGATTATTTGACATTAACACAACACATTAATTCAACAGTGCAATCCTGCTTTTATCACCTCAGAATCATTTCCAGGATCATTTCATTTCATGTCTGCTAAAAATCTGGAAATTGCCATTCATGCATTCATAACCAGTCGGCTAGATTATTATAATTCTTTGCTCCTCGGCATCAGTAAGAAATTCCTCTCTCGTCTCCAGCTCATCCAAAACTCTGCTGCTAGAAATACAATCACATCACACCGATCCTGCCTTCCTTACACTGCCTACAGAGTGGATTTCAAGATTTTATTGATTATTTATAAACCTCTGAGAGGCATAGCCCCGAGTTATTTAGCTGATGTTTTAGTGCCCTAGGTCCCCCTCTAGCTCCATGTCATTCCTGGTTGTTCCTCAGTCCAAATATTTACATAAAGGCGACAGAGCCATGCTGGTCTGACCCGTCTGAGATCAGTACTGCAAACTCTGTGTCGTCATCACTTTTAAAAATGCACTTATATAAAAAGGGCCTTTAGTTGATCTACTTATGTTTTATGTCACATTTATTCTAATATTTATTGATTCATTGCTTTATTGCTTTATGCTAATTGTTACTGTGGTTGGTTTTATTGTGTTCTGTTTGATTATAACGCACTCTGAAACTGTGTTTTGAAAGGTGCTATAAAAATAAACTTTATTATCATCATTATGTATAATTGCAGATCATGTGACACCCACTGGCCTAAAAAGATTTTCCCCCATGGACAATCATTAGAAAAGTGAGATGTATTCTTCTGTATTGTAACAAAATGAGCCATTAGGTCAGTAAATTACAGATCTACACTCAACGCCTGAAACTGTTTGGTTTAATCAAACAGTTTTTACTGGAATGAACAGGGTGCCATCTTTAAACATGGTAACAGGTTCTGTATCTATATTTATATGTATGTATTTCCATGGTTTACAGCTGCACTGACTGATACTTCATGCTGAACATATATTGCCTTTTCGAACACGAAGCAAACAGTCAAGGTTGAACACTTTCTATAATACCGTCTAGCTGGAGACACACAAAGATCTCTGTAGACTGGAACATTTTTGATATGAGTACAATGATAGTGGGGTTATAAAGGGTGTTAAAAAATAGTACAACACATATACTATTTAGAATGATGGATTACGTTCATCAATGCGGCGCTGTGTTTCAGAAATGTGACCTGATTTTAAAGGATCCTGACAACAATGGGAGCCTGTGACTTCTGGGACGTCGAGTAAACCTGCGGCAGAAGAGACTAACAGCTTCTGCAACAAATTCATGTTCCCTCTGTTGGCATTAACAGTTAAACAATGGAGTTTTAAATATATTGTCTAAGTAACTTTTCTTTAACTCTAAGAGTTGTTGCATTAAATAATGAAAAGATGATCATACTTTGTTATCTGTCTACATTAAACAATATAATTTCTTTGTATGTCCATATATTTAAAGTGACTGCATTAAAACGTCAACATTAAAGCATCTCCCTACTTATTACCTTACGATTTCTCTGCAGAGCAATTAAGGAGGAACTAAAGGGGCTCTTTGCAACCCTCCATGAAAAACACATGACAAAGTGTGCATACAGCCAAGTACTATTTGACTAATAGAAATGGTGCCCATAGTCTCAAATCGACGTGGTGACACTCGCCACTAAATCTACTAAAACCTCTTCTCAGGCCTTTGTTTCACAATACAGGAACATTCAAGTGATTTACAGCTGCATTAGCAGAGACTTTGCTAACTTTGCTAAATCATAAAGTTGGGGTACGACAGACAAGACCGTGCCATCCCCCCTGAGCCTCGGTAGATTGAGCAGATTTTCTCTCAAATAAATTCTGATGGTCTTGTAGGTAATGTTTCTCTACCCACAGGAAGTAAAATATTACAACATAAGAGCAAAAATGTATCTTTTAAATAGCAGAAAGTTAGTTTCCTATCTAGAGACAGCTCCATTCACAAACACTAGATCTTCTCCCTCCCTTTAATATTCTTTGTTATAGTTAGGCTGCATACTGGTGTTTCACATGCAGCTTACTGTAGGTAAGCAAAGCACACACGTGAGGACAAGCATCTGCTACAATCTATGTGGTATATTTAGGTGCACAAACTCACCTTCCCGTGAATCTTGGGACCCAGGGGGAGTCGGCGTGCTGCCATGGAGATCAGGATGCAAAACATCGCAGAGGAGAAGGCGACAGCGGCAAACACGAGACCCCAGGAGAGGCTGCAGAAGTAACACGAGCTCTCGGTTGATGTGCACACCAAGACGTGCACTGAGGCGAGCAGCAGGCACAGGAGGTAGAAAGGCAGGGAGAGCAGGGCCGAGAGGACTGGGACGTCCACTACTGCTTCACCACTGAGGGCTTCAGGCATCGCCAGCAGTAAGACCAACAAGAGCTTGAGAGTGGGAGAGAAAAGAGAGAGAAGAAGATGAGAAGAAGATTTAAGGGCTATTTGTTCCACTGATGCGACCACAAAAACTTAAAGAGGCACGACTTGAGCACTACATGTGAACAGTGGAGGCCATACTCTTTTATTTTGGCAGTTAAGAGCCATTTGAGCATGTCAGTAATCACGGCCAGTCTTCTCTTTAGTCTTTAGAGTCCTTAAGATGAATTAAAGTCTTCTGTACTTACCTGAAAGACGAACACCATGCCTGCGATCATGGAGTACATGTCGTATTTGCCCAGCTGTTTGCTGAGGGCCGAGCTCATGGCAGCCAAAGCTTCCAGATATTGCTTCAGGACTTTTTTGCCCATGTTGGTCAGCACCTCGGAGGTGTTGCCCTCCAGGTAGAGCTTCATCCAGTTCCCGTGAGCCTTTTCTGCCACACGGAACTGCTCGAAGCCCGCCTCTGGATCGGAGAAAATCGGACAGGAGGACAACGGTATGAACAACTGGCATACTCAGATAATGCGGCTTCAGAGCGACATTTGTTGTCAGCTACTCAAAGACTTGGCATTGCTGTGCTGTAAAACTTCTTGCTGGAGCTGGGCAGCTTTTGCTTTCATATATATTTGTCAAAATGAAGAGGACATTTGCAGAATCTCATTAATAACCACCGTGGGTTTTCTGACGTGGTGTCACATTAATTGCGCACTGTTTATTTATCACCCAATACCATTTGATGCATAGGGACAATTAAACTTATTTATGAAACCAAACAATCTGTGCTTTTCAATATGTAACTTCAGCTTCTGTCTTCAGACTGACTCCAGTGTGAATGCTAATATTTCCAGTATTATAGAAGAGCAATTTTGAGGCATTATTTCCTTATCATATCAATAACCAGTCACCGTATTGTGACATATTGATTAACGTAATCAATTTCAACAACCACTGACACTATAAAGAATGGACAGCGTATCTGTCACATCACCAACAGGTTTATGAAGAGCTGTTTTGAAGCCCAAAATCTCTGGCTCTGGCCGCCGCCATGTTGGCAGTCCTGCCTCTCCCGCCTCCGAGCTAATCTAAAAAATGACAAAGACGTGGATCATCGGCGGACCTGAGACAGGCTGAACTTTAAGCCGTGATATAATTTGAACAGCTGTGTTATATAAAAATTCACCCTCAGTACAGTTGTCATGAACGGGGAAATTAGCTATCAAAACTGTTTTTTGTACCAGGCTGTAAACATGTTTATTTCTGCTGTGAAGTTGGACATTTTAACATGGGGACTTATGGAGACTGACTCACTTCTGGAGCCAGCCTCAAGTGGACATTTGAGGAACTGCAGTTTTTTGGCACTTCCTGTGTTGGCTCCACGTCAGGCAGTGGACCAACATCCACAGAGGTTGTCACCTGGTTACAACCATGGTTGGATGTCAAGCTACACCTGGATGGAGTTTGAACCACTGGCATTTGTTACTATTAGCTGATTAACAAACAATTTAAATCGTGAAAAGCGGCTCCAAAGAAAATACAGCCATTTCCTAGAATGTGTTTCCTCCTGAAGAGCGTACACTAATCCTTTTTATGACTATTTATTCATCAATCATTCTGATGCATGTTGGATGTTTTGAATAGGAAATCTATTAAATTTCAGCATCCTGCTTTTGTGTTCCCTGTGTTGATAATGTTCTTCAAACAGAAAACATAATACGCCTGTGGTAAAAAAAAAAAACATTTAGACCTGAAAAAAAGCAAAAAAAACAAAGTATAATTTGTCAGAATTGTAACGATGACAAGCTATGACTCATTCACATGTTTACTTAAAGCTGATGAAATGATGTCTGTTTTCATCTTACGGCTTCAGAAGCCTGTTCAAGGACAAAGCAATGTGGAGGTTTGATTTGTGGTATACATCAGTGAAACACACACACACACACACACAAACACACACCTAAAAACAATATTTTGCAGTATAACACCTATCTCAGCAGCATAGGCGTAGGGGTGATAAATAGTGACCGTGGCTTTGCCAGACAGAGGGGTTGGTAGAAATATTAGAACCTTAAGCCACAGGCATGAATCATACAGTATCGATGGGCCTGGCCATGTTTCATCTGTCTAAAAGTACAGGGACTGGTTAATGGGCCTCCAAGATGCCTGAGGTTAAAAGCACAAGAAAAACATAATATGAAGATTGATACAAGGCCGACAGTTACAAATGAGAATTTCAGAATTTACTCGTACCTTAACTGTGCAGACTTTTTAATTGGGCATTAAACAACAAGTTGTTCCAACCAATGACAGTATAAAGAATGGACAGAGCATGAGTGACGTCACCCACAGTTTTCCAAAGTGCCGTTTTGAAGCCGAAAATATACAACACAGGTCACCGCCACGTTGCATGTACTGCTTTTTCCACCTCCTGGCTAATCAATATCGGCAAAGACGTGGATTTAATATGATGTTTTTTGTACCAGGCTGTAAACATGTTTATTTCTGCTGTGAAGTTGGACATTTTAACATGGGGGCTTATGGAGACTGACTCGCTTCTGCAGCCAGCCTCAAGTGGACACTCGAGGGATTACAGTTCCAGCATTGGCTCGAAGGTTGCCGCATGATTCCAAACAAATAATCTGATTGGTCAACTAGACATTTAGAAAATGCTCAAATCAACATGACAGCACTAAAAATATCAATCTGAATTTCAACTTTCTTTAGTGAGTTTACTGTATGTATACTGACTCTGTTCAGCTACAGACAGTTCACACATGAGGCAGGTTTATTATGACTAAGAAGATTATTTATAGTTGACTGTTGAATCTTTAATGCAACCGGAGTTAATTTGTTGGAAAGCAGTACTCCTGATCCGCACTTCTCTTCCTGTTATTTCCCGTTGTGGAATCACGATTGCAGAGTTTTTAAACTGCTCATTTCACCTCCGTTTACTTTCGTCTTTTTGTCACATTCAAACTCATGTATTTGTGCTATGGCCAAAAACGTGACTGCGTATCAGGCTGATATTGATACCAAATATTTCAGAAAATGCAAAACTTATTTTAAATTCCATACCATGTATACTATAGTTTATTTTCATTAGATATTTTGACAGTATAATATGGTTTTATATGAATTTATTCAATTCATATAAAAAAAAAAGGAATTAAAACAACAAATTAACAGGATAAACAAAGAATAAAGACAGACAGACAATGAGGCAGAGATGAAAATTAGCTTTTTATAGAGGCAGAACGAGGTTGTTTAACTCTTATTATTTTTACTTTGTAACAAAGAAAAGTGATTACAACTTGTGAGATTGCATAACAATAATAAAATCATAAAATATACAGTTAAGGCGACATACTCAGGCTGAGAGCAGCATTAAAAATATTTATAAAATTATTTTTGAATGACTTTTGTCCCCCTGATGAAACGTACTGGAAATGAGCAGCATTTCTTTTTAGACAGAAGGCAGCTTTCCTTTTACACAACTTCTTTCACACCCAGTAATTTTTGACCCCAACAGGTGTCCAACGGGCAGGCTACTTAAAATATCATCCCAGGCGAATTTCGCAGCAGTGACAACTATTAGATTCCACTGCATAACAGCTTCATGATTACCCAAGTGGACAGATTCAAAAAAAATCAACACATCCAAATGTAGGTCTGCTGAAATAATTTCCATTTCATCCCATCACTATGGAAACCAGGGACCAAAATAGAGTGGAAAATGTGCTGCTTTTAATGTGAAAGGAAGTAATTTGTCTCAAATCAAGTTTTATACATGATATGTTTTCTACTCGTAAGTTTGTGTCAGTGTTCTTTTAGGCAAGTAAACAACATGCACTGTGTTACTGTCATCATGTGTTAATGACAGTTGGGACAACATGCAAATATGTGTGGGCCAAAAGACAAATTTAAAAAAGAAAAACTCTTGGGAGAGCAAATATTTGATACTGATATATAATATGGTAAACAAAGAAAATTTGGCTACATTTTACTAAGACTATCCATCTCTGTCTCAACTGACTTTGGGCGAGAGGCGGGGTACGCCCTGGAGACAAACAACCATTCACACTGTGTGAATGACCCCAGCTGAGGTTCAAACCAGGAACCTTCTTGCTGTGAGGCAACAGTGCTAACCACTCGCACCACCATATCGCCCTTAAGCAGCACACAGAACAAAACAAGCAGCCATAGCAACTTTCCAGCTGATGCAGTTGTAATTTTCACGCCCGGCTTTTTGTTTTTAATGTGAATTTGACAGCCAGAGTTTTTCCTACATGCCTGGAAGGAGAGGGTGAGGCATGTGAGAGTATTCATGTGGTCGCAATCTGCAACTTCACTGCTAGGTGGCACTAAATCCAACACACTGGACCTTTAAAGGGGGCATTACTCAGATAGGAAAATTAACACACAAAGGCAGATCCTCGCATCCTCAGTTAAGTATCAGTGGATATGGTGCTGCACATAACAAAACGCATACATAGACTCAGAACAGATGTATTATAAGATCAGTAAAGTTATTTTTACAGCGAGTGGAGCAGTTTCTGCAGCTGTCAGTAGAGTTTAAGGCTTTTCTCCACTTTTTCAAACACTGTTTGGCTTTAGTTAGAAGAGATGCTCTCAAATATCACAAACCAACTTATATGTTTTGTTTTTCACGGCTACAACATATCTATCAAAGTACACCTATTAATGTGACTCAGGCAGGTCTGAAAACTGTAAGATTAATGTATGAATGTAAAAAATAAAAGTATTTCATGTTCAAGTTTAAGCAAAAACAGGTTTAAAAATTATAATTTAAATGTCCACAACTTGCCAGACAAGCCAATTATCAGAGACGTTTCTCTCTGCCTCACATGAAATGCTAAAACAAATTAGACCGATCAAATATTAGCAATGGTAATCGGTGTATCAAATGTTTGTGAAAGTGAAGGACAGCAACAGAGAGACAGACTGAGGGGGGGAGACAGATAAGAGGCTGCAAGATGTATAACTTTGACAAACGGTGTGACCCTGAGCCATAAGTAGGGAGCAAAATTCAATGAGTTTATGTGCATGAATTTGCACAGAGAGTGGGCAGAATTTATGTTCAAGAACAGACCGTCAGACTGTTTGTGACTCTCCCATGTGGAATTTTCACAGTCGTGAGGTCGTTCAAACACGAACTTGAAGAAACCAGTACACGGATTTATCACACGGGGTTTAACACTTACACCCCGACATGACAGGAGCTGCTATGTTCAGAACAGGTTGCTGTTTCTCACTCGGATACTTGGTTTCTAGTGGAGTTAGGTTTCTTCTTCATTAACCTGTTCTTGTGTCATGTGGTCAACACATTATGACAGCTGTTACTTCTTGTAAATGCAGACGTGATTCATGTGCAACAATTGGAGGATTTTCATTCTGTTTACTACAATTAGAGACCAAAATAAAACCATGTATTTATTTTCCTCTGTTGAAATCTATCATTTAAATAAAGGAGTCCAGTTTTCTGCATGATAATGACCTCTTGAACCTCTAAGATAACTCTACTCTCGTCTTAATCAGACTGCTTCGGTTAAACACTCCGAGAAGCTGCTTTGATGCAGTTGTCAACACGGTGCGAATAATAAGGATGGGATGTCTGTTTACAGCAAACTATTTCTGTGCCATCTGTGTTTCTTCAGTGGAAACACTATATGCACAAAACTGTGAGTGGAATGCAAATAAAACAATTGAGTTAATAAGACTCATAGTCTGAGTTAGCATCTCAAGAACTTGTGTGAGGAGTATTCTGATTCTTTTTGCTATAGCTGATATGTTTGATAAAGAGTTATCCACGAAGTCTAAGTCTGCTTTTCATCGCCATCAACTCCTGAAAAGCATATCTCGCTCTTTAGCTGTTAAATGCTCCAATATGTTAGCTTATTGCTATAACTATCTACCGTTTAGTGTCATGAACTTTGGGTTTATTTCAAGTGACAGCCTACAAGGCTGTGAAGTGAAGCCTTTGGGAAAGTGCCACAAACTGCAGTTCCTCAAACGTCCACTTGAGGCTGGCTACAGAACAAGTCAATCTCCATAAGTCCCCATGTTAAAACGCACAACTTCATAGCAGAAATAAACATGTTTACAGTCTGGTACAAAAAACAGTTTTGGTCTCTATAGCTAATTTCCCCGTTCATGACAGCTGTACTGAGGTTGGATTTCTATTTGACTCACCTGTTCAAATTATATTAAGACTTAAAGTTATGCAGGATTAACAGTGTGGCTGCTTTGACTGACAGTTGGGTGGCATTGTAGATGGCTTGTTTGAGCACCCAGGCATCATTCAGACCGCCTGATGAGCCACATCTTTGCCGATTTTTAGGTTAGCCGGGAGGTGTGAAGAGGCAGGACCACTAACATGGAGGCGGCCAGAGCCACCACGTTCTCCAGAAACCTGTGGGTGACGTCATGGATACGACGTCCATTCTTCGTACTGTCTGTTAATTTCCATGAACATGAGTAGGAGGTAACAGAGCTCATGTTGCATTGTCACAGCGCATATTTCTGAATAATAACTCTGTTGCACATAAACCAGATTATTCCGCTTCAGTGGATTTTTGAGGTAAGTTGTGGGGAAAAATTTGGATTGCACATTGTGTGGTAATTTTCAACAGAGCTTTGGCTGACATAAAGGTGAGGAAAAAATGACCTGAACTATCCCTTAAATTATAATGTTTTCTAACTTTGGCAATAATCTCATTGCTGTGTGCATGGAAAAATGTAGCCACTGATAATATAACCAGCCCGGAAACAATACAGCATAATGATGAGACTCTCTGTCAGACAAGGTCCTGGCTTTCCGGGTTTTTAACAAGTCAGGAAGTTGGACGCGGTGAATTTGTAACCCACCTTTCTCATAGCCGGGTATGCTGTCTCTGAGCAGGCAGCTGAGCTGGTGGCCATTGAGATGCAGGAAGCGCAGCTGGTCTCGGAGTGAGGTTTCCTCCAGAACACTCAGGATGACACGACCCACGCTGTTTTGAGATATGGGCAGGCCGAGTCCAAGGGCCAGAGTCGGAGTCAGGTCAACTTGCTCTACAACCCCAGGCTTCTCCATTCCCACTGACATCACAGGGCAAAACACACACAAACAGAAGAGTGAGGATCGACTGCGGGTGCGATACATGATGCTGAAATAATGACGTGTGAATTAGGTGCATTTCTTTGTTTTGTTGTGTTGTTTTCTAACCTTTACTCAATCAATGCGTCTAGTATTTGATGTACTAACCATCAGGTTCTTCTCGCATTTACTCCAAAAATGGATTTTTGTCTTAAAAGCCTGCCGTGTCAAACACAGACAAGAAAAAAACAAAAACAAATGTTGAATCACGTTTGTTTTGCATCAATCAGCGATAGTGGGAACATGCTGGATATTTATGAGAAGAAAAGTCACATTTTATTACCTCAAACTCTAAAGCAATACACAGACAAAAACTATTTTCACGATGAGAAAATGGCTCAATTTTCATACTGTCTGCTGCAGAAGATTCCCCCCGTTTGCACAATGAGAGCTTGTCTGAAAGGATTTCACAACACTCATCAAGATAAATCTGAAAAAGGAGGTCCTCGTCTTGGAGTCATTAACCTGACACAAACACTAACACACCCCTTTTCTGCCAGTGTTGATATGAAGTATATTTTTTGGTTCCCTTTCATGTATGAAAACGTCCTGCTTTACTGGAACATATCACTCTAATCACAGTAGCTGCAGCGTCTCTGTCCCATGAGGACAGTCAAACTGCGGTCACGGGGAAAATGGCGAGGAGAGTGCGGTGGAAACGATCTACAATCGACTCATTTTATACATCCAGGCAAAGCGCATTAGTGACATCTTCTTTGTTGATTAGAATCAGGTCAATATTTAATTTGAATTCCAACATCGAAAATCTGAATCTGACAAAAAAAAAAAAAAGCATCAAAACCAAACCTGATAATTACTCTTGAATTGCCTGAGGGCATGACCGTGGGGAGGTATTTGTGACAACGTTCAAAACAACCCAAACAAACAAACAAACAAAAATAAACGAATGAATAAAGTCATTATCGTGTGAAATGCGGTTTTCATTTTCCAAAGGCTTGCCTCCTCGTTGAAAGTCAACAGACATTTTTATGTTGACACTTGGCCCCCCTGTAGAGAAGCTTTCAAAAATATAAACAGAGTGTGGGAGTCATTTCCCAAATTGTCTGCATCTCGGTGAAGTTTCCAGGTTGCAATAATGAACTATACGGATATATAACATATCTAAAAATGAACAACAGAGCTCACATGTGCGGGAGAAGTCAGACAGCTGCAGACAAACCCCAGAGCTATGAGCTAATTCGGTAATTGGACAATGAAATAAGCCTGAGAATTATCCATTTTATATTAAGAGGAGACGGATTTGCAACAAGACGAGGACGTTGCCGTATTCAGCCCATAGCTATTTGGGATAATGCCATAAATCTACACAGTATATGTGGCTTGTTTAAATGTGTTACTTAGCAATTAACATGTCAAAGTTTTGGTTTTAGCTGCAGTTGATTGAGCTTTTTAAAGTGAAATATTTCCAAACACCCTGGAGATGTTTTTTTTTTTTAATCAAACACTAACCTTCATCCACTTTAACTGCGTGAAAAAAATCATATTTTATGATTTCTTGATGCTGCGATTTCTTCTCTGAAAACAAGCAAACAAAAGGAGGTATCTGCTTACCTTCCAGCCTAACCTCTATAGAAACATCTCCAGTCTGTTTGGACTGTACGGTTTGTTTTTTACGCAGAACGGAGAGCGACTCACATGCTGACAGAACAGATGTGTCATAACTCAGTAAAAGGTTACACGCACAGAATGCTGATTCATAGATGAGAAAACTGCAGCTGATGATGAAGCCATATGCATTAAAGCGTCTAGCTAATCTCTAAAATGCCACCGTTACAGCCATTTTTGAATTCTTGAAATGACTGTACACAGCTGAACGAAAGCCGGGGTATTAACAATGTCTTCTTTGCTGATTATAGCACATTTACCTCAACTTTCTCATTATACCACAGTTCATTGAAATTTTGTCCATTGTTGCATCAGTTACTGGTTGTTTTGTCATTGTAGCTGTGAGGTTTTGAGGCTGGTACAATTATCACCTCATCCATTCACTGTTACTGGCTTTGTCTGCAAACACAGTGTATCGTAGCTTCTTAAAGAAAGCAAAAGAAAAGGCAAAAGGATGCACAGACGCCGAGGTAAACAATGACTGTATGCTTTCTCCCGCCTACGCTGTCTGATTAAAGTGGCACTGCCTCTCAGGATCTTCCCAGCAGCGTTGACTAAATGTAACAGAGCTGTTTTCTCAATGATGCATTCAGATTACAAAGTGAAGCGCAGGTACTGAGCTCGCAACAAGCTCTGATCCACTGCAGCATTCTTGAAAAACAGGTGAGCTCTCATCTGTTGACCCACCTGTCTAACAATGTTAAAAAATAACCAGTTATACTGATGAGGCCACTGACTGCATGCAGACATTTTCATGTCATCATGTACATTTAAAGTGGCATTATAGGTTCAGTGAATAACTTTTAGGGTGATCTATTGGTGGAAATATAAATAACTGTTTTCAGTGATATATAATAACATTATAAAACTAATTATTTATGTTTTTATTACCTTAAAATTAGCCCTTTATATTTACATATGCCAAGTTGTCTTACATGGAGTCCAACATCAGACAAAGGGCTCTGCAGACGGCGTTTCGCCACTACGTTGCCGACGTAGCAGGAAAAGAAGTAGTGGAAAAAGAAAATGGACGAGGAAGAAGAAAAAGAAGATGTGTTTGCTTCATGAAAACATGAAGAAGAAAAACAAACTCGAGACAGGCAACGGCAGAAAACAAGGATACATGTCGGTGTGGCCTTTCCCAAGTGGAAATCTGTGATGAGGGACTAACAAGGTCAGTCCCTTGCAGTATTCAGGTTATAAAAGGCTCAAGGTACGATAGATTTAAGGCTTAAATTTACTGTCTAACTATTCAAGTAGGTGCTTCAGACTTTAATCAGAATTTATCTTTTATAGGGAAAACATGTGGCAGACAAAAGTGGACAAAACAGCAACTTGTGTTGGACTTAAAGGCCCTGAAAGCTGTTTTTCTCAACCAGCTTCTTACTGTGAGCCATGGGATCCCACATGAAAAACACTATTTTCTTACTAAAGTAAAAACACCACAGGATCTTTCACACTAGAGATTTCTGCATTTTTCTTTTATCCTCTGTGCATCATATCGTTTGTTCAATCAGGATTCAGCAGCATCTGAATCAGAGTCTGATGACAGATTACGGGTTTGTTTGGTCGGTCACACCACACTGCTTCTCTTCTTTTAAGGTTAAATTATGTTTTTTATTCTATGGCTGCGCCTTGATTTTTATTGTAAAGAGAGCCCCGAAGAGGTACCAAAACAACTCTCTATCTTCTTTCATTTAATTTCAGTGTTAATGAGACACAGAAAAGAACCTCATGAATGACTTAAGAAATCCATTGACTGTCTCTGGATGTGTTTCATTGAGGAGAACACAGAATTTGGCTATTAGACCCTTCCCCTTCTGGGTTTGGTAAACTTTAAGAACTTAAAAGTATAAAGTTCGACTGGTAGTCAAGACATTCAAGCTGTCGGCACCACAGGAGGCATGGGGTGCTAGCAAAACCAAGACTTCTGTAGCAACAACTCATCTGAACTGTAAATGATTAATTAACATGAATGGTCTATAAATAAAAAATCTACGCAAGAAAAGATCTCAAAAATAGAACTTGGCTGAGAAAGAGGCAATTATCACGATCACACATTCACACTCCGCAACCACATTTATCATCGCAAAATAAAAGTTCAACTCAGGCGTTTCTATTTGCACTCTTTGGAGACGACACCGTTCCTCGCGCTCAAATTAATGGAAAGTCGCGTGTGAGCATGAAAGAAAATGTTTTCATTTAAAAAGGTTTAGTTTGATGAACACATTCGCTCCAGAGGATGGATCAGAGGACAGAGACGGTCCAGAATCACATCATGACAAGCTCATTCAAGTCTGCGTCTTGAAACGGTGTACTGTAACATCTCTGTAATGGTATTTTTAGCCTCCGGCAAACAGAATCTCTTCGATTTATTGACAAATCTGCTGCCTTCAGCCTCTTAAAACAACACTAGTCCGTTTACCTTTTCTTTTGAAGGCCGGACTTATGAGCACCAGAGGCGTATTGACTTCTGGCTCTGAGGAGCCTCCGTGGCTCCCGGTCTCCGACATGCCGTGGTCTCCACACAGCACCAGCAGGTAGGGCAGGGATCCCTCTGCCTCCTGAGAGAAGCAAACACAGAGGTTAATGGACTCCCACTCTAAGCGCCGATCTGGGAGGGCGAACCTTAAAGCTTCAAGATGTGAATAATTCAAACTTGGCACCAAAATGGGATGTAAAATAACAGGGGGATAAAATGCTGCTGGGATATCAGATTGTTTCCAAGATATGTTTTGATGTTGTTACGTTTGAGAAATTTAATAGCAGCAGAAAAGGAAGGTATTAAATAATTACTTTTGAAAGGAAGTCATGACAAACACTTCCTGGCACAGTTTCACTGCAGTAAAAAAAGCAAACACACACACACAGGATGAATCGTTTGTTGAGGTTGACAGACTTTGATCAAGCCCCGTTTCTTCCCTAAGCGATTCCCTTTCAACTAGACTCACGAGAACTTTCATTGACTATGAATTCAAGAAGAATGCCTCGTG
Source organism: Sciaenops ocellatus (assembly GCA_033000465.1). Classification (NCBI taxonomy): domain Eukaryota; kingdom Metazoa; phylum Chordata; class Actinopteri; family Sciaenidae; genus Sciaenops; species Sciaenops ocellatus. The sequence continues at coordinate 23,951,731 of CP136866.1, read as the reverse complement.
AGTCACGGCAGTGTGGGCTGATTTTAAAAAACACGACTACAGATGTTAACAAAAAAAATAGAAGCCAAAATCTTACCACACATTACAATCCTCTCGAAAGACTCATCGGTTCAGTGTGGTCAGACACAAAGAAAAAAAAAAAAAAAAAAAAAGACCAGAGACTTGATTTATTATTAAAGATTGAAAACTGTATCCTATCAACTGCAGATTAAAAGGCAGCCTGAGAGACAGAAAAAGCAATGACTGCTGAAAGCTAAGATAAATTCTTCTTTTGCGTTTGGAAGCCAAGTCCGATAAAATGTTTGTTTCATTTAGGATGACCTTATCCAAACAGACACATAGAAAAGGCCAGCGTCAGCACAAGTGTTTATTTTTTTTTAGCTGCGCCTATAGTAATGTATCGCTCATACTTTGTTTTTTTGTGATGCAGTTACAGCGTGATGAATTCATCGAGCTAACGCCGCAGGTTGGAGCCTGAGCCAAACTGTGTCATTGTGCTCAACTGACCCATTATATTTGCTACTCACTCAGCGAAGAAGGAGCTAAAGACTACCTTGTGTCCTAGATTCTTATCACTTGGATGCTTGTTATAAATGGCACTGGACACAGGGGACCCAAAAAACACCTCAAGACCGGTACTAAACACCACGGAGCCCCACGCCGAGCTTCTTCTTCTTCTTCTTCTTCTTCTTCTTCTTCGCTTCTCTTTAGTCAGAGTAAGTCAGAGTTTACTCCTGTTGTTGAGGATGAAAGCACCAGGCCTCTCTTTTGGGGGAAGAAACCAATACACCAGGTAGCATGCTGAATCAGATGATAGCTTATGTTCTCCAGGCCACAAAAAAACAATAGTGTTTTTGATTTTTACTTTGAAGTCATGCAGGTAAATCAGTGATTCCCAGCCAGAGGTACTTGCACCTCAGGGGGTATAAGGAAAGCTCAACTGATTAACTTCACTAAACTAAAGTTCTGTACATATTTGTGTAAACAGACAAACAGGATTACAAATTGGTGTGATGAAGTATATTTAGAATAAATATAACAGGAGTCAGGCATCACACAAGTGTGTGAAAAGTACTAAAGGTAATTAAAAGCTATAGATAATGGTTAAAATAGATAGAATAATGGATAACAGGTGCGCCTGTGCCTCTTCAAGTGGTAGTAGTACATGCAAACTTGACCAAAGCAATCTAAATACTGACAGCTCAACTGTATGAAAACCTTGTTGCAACAATAAGCACAGCATTCAAATGACAGCCCTCACAGGGCAGACCTGCAGCGTGTCATTCGGTCTGCTGAGAAGGTGATTGGCTGCAATCTTCCGTCTCTTCAGGACCTGGACACCTCCAAGAACCCTGAGGCGTGCAGGAAAACATTTGTGGCTGACACCTCCCACCTTGAACGCAAACTTTTTGAAAAAACAAGTAGGAGGCCGCGGCCCGTCATGACCAAAACTTCACGCCACAAAAACAGTTTTTTCCCCCCAGACTGCCGCTGGCAACAAGACCCGGGGCACGCGTTAGATTAACGTAGGGTCTTCCAATTCTACCTGTCACATTAACACACATCTTTCACCTTTTATCTAACATCTTTTGGACTACTATATTCGCTAAATACCTTGCACGTTTAAAATATTCTGCCACCATTAGACCACCACCCAATGTAAAGTTTATGCCAAAGCTGCCCTAATTGACGGCATTGGCAATTACCAAAATCATATTTTATGTTTCTGTCATGGTTAATACACCAGTATGTAGAAGCTCTTTAACCAAAATGATATTTTTAATCCTAAAATATAATTATTATTGTTATCCATGAATTTTCAAATTTACTGTTTTACAAAAAAACTGAAAAAACAGTAAAGCACATCATTATTTCTTGATTAAGATGTCAAATTATAGTTATTTACTTGCATTCCTGAAGAGAAGAATTAGTTTTAGTGATTCAATGTTGAATGCTTGATTAACTTCTGACTTCTCAGAGAAGTCCAGTGAGTCGGCTCAAATTTGGGTATAAAAAGGTGAATTCAGTTTGAAATTCCTCATTCCTGTTCGAAATGGTAAAACGTCGAGAGCTCACTGAAAATGTAAGAGGCCGCATTAAAGCACTTCAAGATGCTGGATGGTCTCTGACAGGTGGTCTAATAAATGTGTTAAGCACTGTATATTCATATTTTATATAAGATATATAACACATACCACTATATTTTTCATCTTCCTTATATTTTTTCCTTAATATTTGTTATGCACCACAAACACCAAGACAAAACCTACTTTGCAATAAACCTGATTCTGATTCTTTATGTAATTAATAGTGTTAAATAGCATTGAGTATATAATCCACTGATAAGAACATATTTGGAGCAGAAGAGTTGTTGGCAATAAAGAGGTACTTCTGATGTAGTGGAGCTGTGGGGACAAATATACCTCATACAAATAAAAAGGAACCGCTGGGGTAAATTGGACATTTGTTGTATAGAAGTTACAACTCAATAACAGAACAATATTTGGGTCTTCCGTCAGGGCAGAATATTATAAAGAAAGAAAGATATAATACTCTAAACACTTGCAACATTTCATTTATCTCTCTTGTGAAATACACGGCTCAGACGACACACTGCTCTGCAGGTCAGGTTTAAGAAGTTTTGCACTTCAAACCTTTAAATCTGAAATATTCAGAGGAGGAGATGGAGGCCACGCGATCTCCATTAACACAAAGGCCTGATGGAGGTCCTTTACGAGCAGGAGGTCCTGCTTTCCAATCATGTTTTAATGGAGAGTGTTGCAGCTGTCCACTCTGCAGGTAGAGTATGTCTCTGCCCTTAATATGAGTTACCTGAAATAGACGACTGGCGTCACATCACAGGAGAAACTTTGAGCGCTGTCGCTTGAATGCTGCTTTTCTCATTGACTGTGCTGCAGCAGGAAATGTCATTTCTTTTTAGCAGCAAACAACAGCCATCTCACGTGTGTCAAACTCCCTGAAATGTTGAGAGTACGCCCCCCGCCCGTCACCCCTCTGACATGTTAAAAGCATGTGCTGATCAGAGAAACATAGTTGTTTTTGTAGAAGCTTCTAAAGGTAATCTGCAGGACTCCACTGGGCCCCGTCTATTTTTAGGTCACACACTGCTGCTGTAGAAAATAACAGCCACATCTTTCACTAATGTGACTGAAGCGACACATTCAAACACGTTTCATTCAAAGAGCTCACTGGGAGAACGTCTGAGGCTGCCACAGCGCACAACGCACAGATGTCACCATGAGACGGGATTTAACAAGACAGAATTAACAACTTTGGGGATGTGGTGAAACGTTGCCTCAACATTTCCAGAAATACCCGTTCATCGTTCTGCATCTTTTTGTTTTTTTTTCACAGAGGAAAACTTTAAAATGATATCTTGCGCTCGGCTTCTGTTCTCTCTTCTGCTGATTCAGAGATGCGAAAGGACGAGAAAGATTGTAGGCTCGCGTTGACATCACTTGACAATCTAAATATAAGCTACACAGACGAATGACGGTGAGACAATGCCCATCAACAACACACACACACGCCGCAAAGACAATATGCATGCACAGCTGTCAGACCTCACGGAGAAAACAAAGAAACAGGACCTGCACACTGATCAGAGACAAAATTAAAGATAACAGCGAAGCTTAACAGTTTATTAAATCTGTGGGGTTGCAGCACCAGATAACATGATGACTGCTGGGAACTCTACAAATGATCTGTGTAATTAAATGACCATCCAATAACCGATAATACAAAAAAAATTCCCTGATAGCATCACGTTAATATATTAATGATTGATCATTACTTCATATTTGCATATTTCATTTATTAACGATATAACCATACTGTTATATTAACCCTTAAAATTACGATTTAAAACGTGTTGTCTAGTGTTGACTTTAATTAATTTTAATAGAGTGAAACAGATGTTGACAAGCAACAATTAAATTAAGCAGCGGCGGCACCAGCACCAGCACAGCCACGCAGAGCAAAAACAATTAACAAATTGAAAATTAGAAAGCAAACCAGTATCTCCAAACATGACGAGTAAATAATAGATTAGAGGTTAAAGTTGCAACCCTCAAGATTTATATGAAATGAAACCCCATTTTTGATTCTGATGTTATCGGCATTCAATCTATTTACAGTCTGTAATTACCTCTCTAGATGTAGAATATAGTTCTATATTTTTTTTTACATAGTTTTCATTGTTAGTGGTGGATGCCATGTGTTGGCAAAACTCCTATATAGATGAATCTGCTCATTATGGGAGTTCATTATGATCACTATCAGCAGTGAGCGTCGGGGCAGAAAACCAAAACAATGTGGACTGTAGAGCTGAGCAGAGCTGCAGAGTCAGATACTTCTCTGTTTGTTTATCTCCCAGTGCAACTTTAAAATGTCTTTGACACTTTTACAATATATTCATCACTGTCAGAAATTAAAGAAAACCCAGTTCTGAAGCTCAAAAACAGAGTTCAGGGTCAGAAATTACCTTTGAAATGAGCGCGCTGTGAATCTTCTTCAGGATGTCGTCCATCTCCAGCAGCTTGGGCTGAATGAGGGAACTGTGGGGTCCACTGATGTGACCAATGTGGTCAAGGCCGAGGTAGTGGAGGATCAAAATGTCCCAGTCGTCTCTCTTAAGGGTGCTATCCAAGTGACGGGTCACGTTGTTGTCAACCTACAGAAAACACACGATGCAAACAAACTTAATAAATTAAGGTTAATATCACACAAAATCACTCCACTGGAGCTGAAAGGAGCTTTACCTAAAGTCTGGAGATATTCACCTTCATCCCACATATCACGTAAAGGCCTCAGCACCACTGATATTCTCATATAAACAATAACAGGTTGGACACGGTCCCACAGTAGATTTGTGGCTGTGGCATACGGAGCTGACTGATGAGCAGTTTTTAGTGTGATTTCATCTCTGAGCCTCCCTGATGGCAGAGACTGACTCATCTAAAGACGTACATGTAGAGCATATTGGACAGAAAAGATACAAAAAACACAATTTAACTAATATTTATTAAATTATGTGTGTGTTATGAGTATTTGTGCATGTACTGGGTATGGACATGGTTTAAAATACTTAATGCACTGGTTCTCAAACTGTGCATGCAACCTCCCTGTAGTGGTACTTGGTGGAAACTCTGAAATATATATCTTTAATTATATAAATAATTTGAAACATTTATTATACTATCAAAATATTCAACATTTTGAATGGAAATAAACTGAGAACGCTGGAATGTTGTTTAAAATAAACATTTTCTGTAATATTTTGCTTTAATATCAGCCTGATGACGGTCACATTCTTCCGTATACATCCACGATTACTCACAAGCTAAAATGTGACGCTGAGATAATAAGTACAGGTAAAATAATTTGTTCACGAACTCTGCAATCGTGGCTCAAAACAGGAAATATCAGATAGAAAAAGGCGGGCCAGGAGTACCGCTTTTCCACCAAATGAGCTCTGGTTCTTGAGCCAGTTGAGACAGTCAACAATAAATGATCTTCTTATCGTAGCTGTCCTTAGCAGACTGGGTCGGCCTACGCTGCTCTATTTTAACTTATGACGGTTGTACTTGAAGACCCTAATATTTTCTGAGGTGGTCCACGGTGTAAAAAATTTGAGGATCACCCCTTTTAATGTCTAGCAGCAGCAGTCTGGAGGACCTTGAACCTTTTGTAACATTTAGGTAAAATGTATTTGCACTCAGAAAAGGAGTTTTTAGCAAACATTTCATAATTCATTCGTTTGTTCTTCTACGTTTCTTTATGAGACAGAAACAATCTTTCTATTTCAACTAAATCTTTCTATTTTAAGCTAATTTGGCATGTTTACAATATGAAACGCCTGAAGTTCAAATGAATTCATGCTGCAAACCTTTTAGTTTTTCTGTCACCCTTGGGGCTGTCACAGAAAATGTTAGAGCTTCATAATTTCTTCTGGAGTTTCTTTACGTATCGTTTTTAAAATTCCTGCATCATATCAACCACCAGGTGCTTTAATCCTTTGATGTTAGCAGAAAAATACATCAATCATATCTTCCAAACAGCGAATCCCTGACGGTTTGACTCATACATACCTCAGTGTAGTCGGACACAAAGAAAGAAGTTGTGCCATCGTACTCCATGAAGTGTTTGGGGAAGAGGCGCACCCAGGTGTCATCTCCGTAGAAGACTATCCTCTTCCCCGCTGTTTTGGCCTGCCAAATGAGGTTGTCTTCCAGCAGTGCAGGAGAATTCAGGTTCATTACCACATCAATGAAGCCTGGGATACTGCCAGTGGTAAGAGCCTGGGGAGGGATATGTTTTTGTCATTGTCCTTTGAACAATAATTGTCTTTTAATGGTGTTATACAACCTTGCAGTTTCATCGTATCAATCCAGCTAATTAAGACGTGTGCTGCGGTAAGTGTTTGTACATAAAAACTGTTTTTATGTATCCATAATTCTCAGAAAAAAACAGATTAAATGAATCAATTGCCCCTTTTTCTTATTGATTCAGCATTGGTAGCCAAGGAAATTCCCACATTCCCAAAACAGCCCTCTCTGCCACAAACTGAACGCTGAATCAGGTAGATTGATCATATTTTATGAAATACAGTTTCTACTGATTTCATCATGGAATCTGAAACAAACACACTGGCCTCTATTTGACTGACAAGGAAAACAAAGACTATTTTGGAAATCAGGAGAGCGCCTGGTGCATCGTCAAGGGGCAAGTACAAAGGCCTTGTCTTTATGCACTGAAGGAGACATGAGATTGCAGATGCTGGCAGGAAACAGTGATATCCAAGCCCTCCTCCAATGAGCTGCCTGGAGCACAGCCCTGAGATCCTGTGGGATACTCAAAAATCCGGGCTAAAATCAAAAGTGACCAGTCTTTATTGTGCGAGGGCTCCGGTGTTAAGAGGAGCGTGTCGAGGGAGCTGGGGTGGCAAATTCAAAGTCATCTTTTAAATCACTTCTTACAACACTGTTTTATCAGTTTCATTGTCTGACGCGTTCGTCCTCATACAGCCCCGTTTCTCATCGCACATCTGGGTATTTTATTCCTCTTATCAGATTTTATATATTAGTATTTTTTGCAGCAGTTTGAGTGAGAGCACCTGTCCTATAGTAACTCTGTCACTACTTCACAGACGCAGGAGACAAACGGCAATAAACTAAAGATATCACACGCCCACAAACAACCTCGAGAACTGTCACACGCTTCAAACCTTTCTTTATTTGCTATTTTACTACGGACAATAATGTTACATCAACGTGCGTCCTGATATGTGGGAGAGAAGCTCTCCTCTGTCACTCTGAAAGGTTTGTGTCTCCTACTTAACGACGACAAACTAATAAACACTCTTTATGCCAGACGGCTTTTGTCGGCTGATCCACGGGTTTTGCTCCGAAGCTGAAATTCTTGAACCTCATCTTGCGAGAGCTTTGTTCCTCAAAGCTCAATTATTTACCACATACTTCCTTCCTTTTGCGATTGTTTTGCTCCTGCCAGTGCAGATGCTCGTTTCAGGACGAGATGGATGGTTTCGCTTCAGAGACACTCTCTCTGTTTTCTGCCTTGTTCGGTGTCACTGTGGCCCCCTAGTCTATTAATAGAGATAGACTGACCAATGAGACCAGTGGTTCGGATGAAAACAGGCCTTTTTTTTTTTTGTTCCCTGAACACTTTTAGGCAAAAAATAATCACAGGGACGTTTGGAGATGATTCGACTGTAAAGATCTCTGGAGAGATTTTACAATTTAGCCTTTTTAAACTTTTTTTTACAGATGCCAAAGAAACATTGAGATGCTGCCCAAATGAATCAGTGACTCATCAACATACTAATTATTGGTGCATGGCTTACGATGTGCCACTGCTTAAATGTCAAATACAATATCAGTGGGTTATACAGACACTCTCTGGCACAGTGATGAAAACTTGTAAAGGTGCCAAAAAACAGGCGGAAGAGGGCTGGCAAATGATTTTTCAGCTTCCTTTCCCCCTCACTTTGACTACTGACAGGAAGACTTTGTAGCACTAACTTGAAAACATCCTCTTATTACTAGATAATACCTGTGTGTGTGTGTGTGTGTGTGTGTGTGTGTGTGTGTGTGTGTATGCATACTACCCAACCTGCCTTTCCATCACCCTCTGTGCATTGCTGCTGCTGCTGCTGCTACAGTTATGATTTACTGAATTCATTGTCAACATCCTCCACCTCGGTAATGTGCACTCACTGACTGCTGTGTCAGTCTGAGAGCGAGGCTCAACAGGCCGCATGTGAATACAACGAGACTGAGGAGGCGAACACAACTTCTTTTCTTTTTCCCCCAGTCATGTTTAGAGAAAGCGAGTAAATTGGGGCTGTTAAATTAAGCGGGACGAAGCCCGGGTGGAGTTTCCAGCGTGACAACTACTACTGCCTGGCGTTTAAAATAAAAAATAACACACAGCAAAGAAAAAAAGAAAAACTAGATGCTAGAATCCAACTGTGTGTCTGAATAAGACCTCAAAAATCAGCTGGGCTGCATATATGCAGGGAGCTTGTAACTTGATTAGATACAGTGGAGGGTGTATTAGGCCTAATGTGTGTGTAAATTAATGGCCGTGCCACTGAGAGATTATGATTTAGGTTAGTTGGCTGTGTCATACCAGTTAATTGGGTGCAATGCAGTGATAGTGGGCAGTAAATGGCAGCTGGTTTGCACTGCCACCTACTGGTATATGCCGCAATGTTTCAGTGCTGTGATGGAACAGTTTAAACTGATTACTTCTGATGTTGTTAAAGCTCTGTGGAGAACATCACTTCTAAATCACTTCAGGGTTAAACTGAGCTGCGTTTCTACGGGGGGAAACAAAAGAGTTGCCTCAGAGCTACCATCTTATGCTTGTTTTTTGTTGTTATGCGCCAGCTGCAGCGTGACGGCGTGCCAAAAAATTCAGGATCATTTCATTACAGAGGGGCTCTCGTTTGTATTAACTCAAAAAATGAATTACGTAGTGTAGTTTGTCGGTAGATGATGAAGAATGTAAAGCAGTATAATCACTACATTAGGCTAAAAAACTACTGTAACTGTTCAGCCTCCTAAAATATGATTAACTGGCCCCTCTGCAGGGATTATAAATGTACCTGTGTGCTCTCACCGAGGCTGCAAATCAAACTTACAAGTTGTCTGGACAGCTGAGGAGGTGGCATTTTCAATTCCTGCTCTCCCCCATATACTGTGCTGTACTGTGCATCTCTGCTGCAACATAAACCCTTCATGCTTCTGCCTCTAAATCACAAAGATTTGATTTGAAATTTCCCCTCTTATCGATTTCCCTCTACATATTCGTTTACCATCAACCAACAAATCTTTTGAGAAGGTTCGCGTCCAGAGCATTTTTTTCCTGAGCTGCCTTAAGGCATCCTTGGCCTCCATCATCACTGCGTCCTTCTCTAAACCCTTTGGATTATGGTGGAACATCTGTCCGCCTCAATCACGCTCAGCTTTATCCCACCATCCCTCCTCCACATCATCACTGACCTGCTCCGTGTTCATGAAAATCAACTACAACTCTGCCTTGAAACAACCGTGTTCCTCCGTCAGTTTGCAGGCAGGTAACTTGGTTGTTTTGGCAATCACAGCTACTTCTCAATATGTAAGAAAACAGTCAACATTACACCCGTCTAGCAGACACACAAAGTGCATTAAAGAGTACCCCATATCGGGGTCGCTATCCGAGCTGGATTAGGGTGGGGGTACACCCTGGACAAGTCACCAGCTCATCACAGGGCTGACACATATAGACAACCATCCATCATTCACGCTCACATCCACACAACCATGGTCAATTTAGAGTTGGGCTTTGGGCTGCGGGAGGAAGGAACGGGGTTCAAACTAGCAATACTAACCACTGCACCACCGTGCCTCTCCTTATTTTTGATTTTTTTGTTGCTCTCAGATTAATAGCCGATCAACAGAATGTGCTCTCAATAAGCCTCATCAAACTCAAACTATATTTATTTCTATGGCACCGTTCATGCAGCCCAAAGTGCCTCACAGAGCAAATTAAAACAGAAATAGAGTGAATGAATAGAGTCCAGCAAAATAGATAAAACAAAAATTTAAATTAAATTAGGCCATATAATTATAAAATGTTCTAATAAATAAAAGCCAGTAAGAAAAACGAAACTTAAAACAAGTTTAAGAACAACTGACTGAAAATTAAAAACCAAAATAACAAACATGAAAACTGCAACAATAAAACAAAACATGTTAAAAGTAAATTAATACCTATAAAATGAATAAACACAGAAGATTAAAATTAAAAGAAGATCAAGACCTAAAAGTTCAGCAGTGAACGGCGAGGCACAAAGCCAGGCTAAAAAGATGCCTTAAGTTTTTCAGTCAATCAATCAAATCGTCAGAAAGTTAATAGCAGCTATAATGGATTCATCGTTTATCACTTGTACTCACTAGTCAAAGGATTAAATGATTTTTTTTTTTTTTTTTTGCTGTAGATGATGAACTGAATCTTTTGGATGGTTGGTCAGATAAAACAAGCAATTAAAAATATCACATTAAGTTCTGAGAGCAACATTTTTTTTTTAGATTTTACGGACTAAATCTGAAATAATTGGTTGACTAGCGGTTGAAAAGCATTTGAGTCAGTAAAAACAACAAAATTCTCAAATTTGAACTTCTAAATTTTGATTATTTTTCTGCTTTTCTTTGTTTTATGTGATAATAAACTTTATTTCTGCAGGTTGTTCAGATATTAGTTGATATAGAAAATAATATGTCCATGCTGTGTTGGATCACCATTCAGAAAAGCTTCCTCCTCCACGTTGTTACTGAACTGCTGTTCACTGTTTTCACTCCTCACCTGTCTACTGTCTTTGACACTGTCAACCAACACATGCTCTTTGCTGCCCTCGCTGACCCGAAGATCGCTGAGTCTGCACTCCTATGGTTTTCCTCCTACCTGCCCGACCACATTTATGAGCCATCGCTGACGATCCACATTGTGGATCTTAAGCAGCGGGATTCTCCAGGGCTCAGTTTCTGCCTCCAATCTGTCAGCTCATCCCGGTGTGCACCTTTTATTCTGCCCTCCGACACCCAGCCTCAGTATTCTGCTTCACCTGACAGCTTCAGTTAGATGCCTTCCCACCACCTCAGCACTGCCCTGGTACCCATACGGATGAAAAGTGAACTGGAAAAATCATTCCCTTTGCAAAACTTCTCCAGCACCGCTGACAACAACACGCTGCCTGATTTCTGCCCACAATCTTAGCGTGTTTCAGCACAACCAGCTGTCATGCGAGCCACATATGACATGGCTGTAATCTCCCCTCTCCTGGCTCTACTCCCAAAATACTCTCATCAGCATGACACATCATCCAAGTGTGACAACGCACCATGTTTTCACCCTTTCCAAATTCTGCCATCTAACCCCATTTGCAGTTGTGGGCTGAAAACTTAGCACTTATTTCAAAATGTTCCTCGCACTTCTCTTTTACGTGATTATTCTGGGCTCACAGGAATACTGTTAAGGCAATTTTTTGGCTCTGACACTTCCACCTTTTATGACAAGCTGAATGAGATATTAGTGATAAAGGAATTTAAAGTTAATATTTGGCTGTTTTACTCATTACTTAGCTCGAGGAAACAACTTCAGAATGCTTCTTTTGTCCGACGGACAGCGCAAAATCGAAAGATATTAAAGACAAACAGCAAATCCTCACATTTAAAAAGGATAAAGCAGTAAATGTTTGGATGTTTTTGCATCACAAACAACTTAAACAATTCATCATATAACATGTTATTGATTAATTTTGTCATGTGGTTAATCATAAAACTCCTCCAGCATTATTTTCACATGCAAATCATTGATAAAAAAGCATTAAATAAATATTTTAATATCTTGACCGCTGCCATTTAGTGATGTAAGTGACACAAAAACTACTGATGCACTAAATTAGGACCTTTGTTGTCATTCTCCATCTCTGTCACTACTTAATAATTTTATAAAATCAAATTTAGCTTTATGTTGACTTCAACTTTGACTTTAGTATCCCTAAAGAGAAAGCCAGTCACTGAATAATACATCTGTAAAATCAACTGTGTGGAGTTTGGCAAAGGTTTGATCCCTAAAGAAGTGTCACCCACCGAATTAGCCAGAGAATTTCTCTCTTGGCAAAAATCATCTCTCGGTATAACACAGCACAGTTCAACAGCATCACGGACTGCAGCCTCTAAAATGATCATTCAGTTCACGAATATGGATATAATAGGATTCACTGCAGGGCCCGCTGTGTTAAACTTTAGCCAGGTGAACCTGATATACTAAATATTACACTGAGAGTGTATCTCAAAGTTTGACCTGACCATTTGAACATTTATGTCAGGTGCCATCCATCTATCCATTATCTGTAACCACTTATCCTCATCAGGGTCACCGTGGGGTTGGAGCCTATCCCAGCTGACTTAGGGCGAGAGGCGGGGTACACCTTGGACAAGTCACATAGGCACATAGAGACAAACAACCATTCAGAGTCACCAGTTAACCTGTTAAGTGCATGTCTTTGGACTGTGCGACAGCAGACTCCACACAGAAAAGCCCCGGCAGAGGTTTAAACCAGAAACCTTCTTGCTGTGAGGCGACGGGGCTGACCGCTGCACCAACATGCCACCCCCAAATGTTCTTCTATAACAGCAGAGAGAGAGAGAGAGAGGGGGGATGACATGAGACAAAGGGCCACATGCTGGAATTGAATCTAGGTTGCTGCTCTATGGACTTTAGCCTTTTTTGTACAATCTCTACCAGGTGAGCTATCAGGGTGAGGCCTTAGAGATAGGCTAAGGAGCTCGGACATCCACGGGGGGCCTCGGAGTAGAGCCGCCACTCCTTCGCATTGAAAGGAGCCAGCTGATAGGTTAACTGGTGACTCTAAACTGTCCGTAGGTGTGAATGTGAGTGTGAATTTGTCTCTGTGTGCCCTGTGATGATCTGTTGACTTCTCCAGGGTGTCCCCCCGCCTCTGGCCCTGAGTCAGCAGCCTCCAGCCACCACCACGACCCTGATGGAGGATAAGCGGTTCCAGATAATGGATGGGTGACTTCTCCACATCGTTACGTGGACACCTCACCTTGATCCTGGGCATGGTGACAGTCGGAGGTCTTGCCTTGGCCACAAAGCTGCTGGATGAGCCTCTCTCCACCACATGTCTGGTGTAGGGCATGTACATGCGACCACTGGGTCCGAACACAAAGTCCTCCCGGAGGGCGTCCACTAACATGATCACCACCCTCTTGAAGAGAGGCTGTGGGAGGCGAGAGGAGTTGGGAGAGCCTCCTGTGGATTAAAGCACATATTTGATGAGTTATGAGCAGCGCAGCGAGGATAAGTCGCACATAAATAAACACAGGTGAGCACCTCACCTGACAGCGGCTCCCATGGGAGGTCTGACAGCTTGCTCTTTGATGAGAGAGAAGACTTGACAGGTACGGGGAAGAATCCCCGCAGGAAGAGAGCAATGCCGATCACTTCCAGTATTAAAATAAAGGAGGCGAACACAGAGGAGCGGACCTTCATGCTGCTGCTGGCTGACACACACTTTAAGTTAGTTAGCAACCGACGAGACGCGTCCGACACAGTTCACCCAAATACAGGAGATGAGAGACAGCCATAACATCCCATTACAGACGGACGACGTGTTACAGAGCCACCACTTCATAAACTGCCTCTGTATTACTAATATCTGTGGCTGTAATAAGGAATAAACACACTAACAGCTGTTAGCTCGCATCCATTCATAGCTGCTTCCGCATAGATAGCATGGAACTACGGGTGTGACGTAGAGCCAAACTACACCAATACGCTTTTTCCCCCAGTGGTATGTTTACCTCTGCTGCTGTTGGGAAGATGTCAAAATAATATGACTCATTATATATGAATTATTATTATTATTATTATTATCATTATTATTATTATTATTATTAGTAGTAGTAGTAGTAGTAGTAGTAGTATTGTTATTATTATTATTATTATCATTATTATTATTAGTAGTAGTAGTAGTAGTAGTAGTAGTAGTAGTAGTAGTATTAGTAGTAGTAGTAGTATTGTTATTATTATTATTATTATCATTATTATTATTATTAGTAGTAGTAGTAGTAGTAGTAGTAGTAGTAGTATTGTTATTATTATTAGTAGTAGTAGTAGTAGTATTAGTAGTAGTAGTAGTAGCAGTAGTAGCAGTAGTAGTAGTAGTAGTAGCAGTAGTAGCAGTAGTAGTAGTAGTAGTAGTAGTACTGTTATTTATTATTATTATTATTATTATTATTATTATTATTATTATTATGATTATTATTATTATTATTGTACACCGCCTGTTACCCAAAGTCCGCTGGGACTTTAGCATCACCATGACCCTGATGAGGATAAGCGATTAGATAACGGATGGATAATTATTAATAACTAATAATTAATACTTAACAAACACAAATACAAACACTTAAAACCAGAGACAACATGTCAGGAACATTAGTTTTAAGTTTCAGGTTTATTTGCAGGTTAACAATGCAACGAAATGTGTTGGACGAGAGGAACAAGACAAGGTTGTGACAACTATATTCAAGCATTGAGAAGTATTACTGTATTAATATCAACATAGTATATGAATAGGATATATTACACTGTTTAAAATATTGAGAATAAGAGTAAAGTGACGGGTGTTATACAAGAGTATAGCACAAAAAATATCCAGTCTGGCAGCAGCAGTCATGGTTGGTGCATATTTTGCAGATAGTCCTGTGTCTCTCAGATTAGGCATACCTGTACAATAACCTGTAAATTATAAATTATTTTTTCTCACTGGTTACATTTAGTTTGTGTTCTTTTAATATGTAAATAAACACTCACACACAATCTACTCATGCTGTGCACATGTCTATATCTGTGTATGTACACTGAAAGCAACGTGTAACCAGAGTCAGATTTCCGGCCAATGAAAGTGATTCTGAATCTTTAATAATAACAACAACTAAACATAAGCGGTGTGAATAAGCACAGGAATAAGTGTTGCTTTTAATTAAAGACAGTAGTTCAGACAATATTATGTTTGCAGTGGTTAACTCTCTTAACTTCTATTGGTGCTATGTGTATATAAACCAACACAACCATAATAAAATATTACTGTTTAAATATATATTTTAAAAGTGTGTTTGTAGGGGAAAAAAATAAAACATAAAAAAAATATACTATATGTGATTTTCAATCTTGCTGCAGTTGTTTTAATCTGAGACGAGTGAATATTTATTTAGTCAGTCTTTAAATGTAGGATTGTTTTCCTATAGTGCAGAAGTCATGTAAGATATATAGACTGTTTTCCCAAAAGGGTATCATAAATACCTAATAAAGAGTGCAGGTCAGACTCTAACTGCCATAGAAGGCCAGTATACATTCCTGTATGGGCGATGTGTCCTAAAGCTGTCACCTGTTGTAAATCTTACATCACTGTGCTAGAACACCTGCAGTACAACAAATCATACAGTACTCACAGTCCAAGATCCACCTGAACAAACTGTACCTGTACAGTAAAAGAAAAAATAAGTAAGTAATATTTATTTTTTGTTTGTTTACTTTTATATTTGGTACCAATAAGATAAAGACAGTTCAAAATCTGCCTGTAGTTTGAATATTGCCAAGGACTGAGATAAAACTACAAGACGTTTTAAAGATGAATAAATATTATGCAGGGAGAATAAAAGTGTTCTTGAAACAGACCCCCGAGGAACCCATTTATGGATCCATAGGAACCATTAATACTAACTGTAATGGACCAAAAGATTAAGTATTAATTTTATTAATTCAACTGTATCACTTCAGTTTGAAGAAAATAGCTGGAACGAGGAAATATTAATTCTAGTTAGACATTGCAAAAATGTGTTTAACAATAAGATCCTAATTTACCGGAACAAATGGCTGTGAAATATGTTTTGATAGAACCATGAATAAAATATAAACATGAGCGTTTTCAAATACGGGCTTCACAATGTCAGCTTGACTTGTCATAGCAGGAAAAGCACAGGTATAATTAATAACTTTAATGTCTGAATTGTGGCTGCTAGAGCTGAGTAATTAACATTGTTATTAAGACATATTTGTATTTGAATACTGCACACTGCTGGAGTACAACTTGTCAAAATATGCACAAAGCTAAAAACCAATTAGTCCCTAAAATCGGATCATCTTTAATTTGTCATGCACAAAGTGCAGCACACAGGACAATGAGATATCTTCCAACAGCTACTATGACTGCTGGGTAGGAGGTAAGTGGACTGTCTCGAGGTTTATGTGATTTAAACTCGACATTTATGGAGCCAGAGGCTGATGAGGTCTGATTGGAAATGAGCTCAGGATGGAATAACGTCCTTTCTGCTCTTTTGTGTGTTTAAGCTGCTGCTGCCATCTTCTGGAAACACGGTTTAAAGGACAGGCTTGGAGATCTTGTTTTCACCAAGCACCGTTGGCACATAATATAATAAGATGTCTATATTCTAATCAGTCACTTCTTGGACGTCAGATATCAAGAGTCAGCAACCAATCAAGAGCTCATTGACATTAAGTGTTCTGTTCAAGGACACAGTCCGGTGGTTCAGTCTCACTACGTTATCCTGCAGCAAAGGAGGGAGGGGATGTTCTCAACAACTCGCTCAAATTGTAGGACGTTATATGTAATATTTTGCAACATAGTGTTAATAAATCATTAAAATAATTAGGGATAAGAAAAAGACATCATGTAATCTTTAAATTCCTCTTGTTGTAAATCTGTTAAGTAATGATGCATATTGTGGAAATGAGCACAATTACAACACTTTGAGCACTTTATTCAGGACCTGTTGCATATGATAATAATGTAATATAATAATATGCTAATTGTTATTGCAGTCTATTTGTCTTTCCTCTTCAGAACATTAATGAAGGCGTCTTTGGGAACTTCCACAGTGCCGATAAGTCGCATCTTCTTTTTACCCTCTGCCTGTTTCTTCAGTAGCTTCATCTTCCGTGTTATGTCACCTCCATACTGCCAACGCAAAAATATACATGATAAGGAGTGTTTGTGGTACATTGCATAGATTTAATAACTTTTGCCAGTACAGAAAAACCTTTACTTACACATTTAGCGAGAACATTTTTTCTGAACGCCTTAATCCTGAAAGAAACAAATATTGTCATGTCACATTTTTTCTATACACACATCTTAAGGTATTCTAATTAAGTCTTAATGATCTTGATGTACTTACGTTTCCCTTGCGATGACCTTACTTCCAATGGCTGCCTGCACAGCGATCTCAAACATCTGCCTTGGTATGGAGTCTTTGAGTCGCTCACACATGGCTTTCCCTGTGTTGTACGCACGGTCTCTAAAGGAAATGCACACACAGAACCAAAAACAGCTGTGAAACGCTACAGCTCTACACTAATGGCAGTAAAATCTACTCAAAATAGTACAACAAAACACAGCAGCATGTCATGTGTCATCCCCAATTAATGCAGGTGGCTCTTTGGGAAGTCACTAATAAGATGCATTATCCGTCCACGTTTGATCAAACCAGTATTTGAAATTTTAAAATTGTGATCTTTACTCATCCAAATTAAAATGCCAACTTTTCTCCAAGTTATGTCAAAGAACAAAACAAAGAACAAACCAGGGTGGTAAAAATGTTTTTAAAATCTTTCAGGTGAAAGGTAAGTGTGAAAAGGTTTTTAGTTTACAGCCATAAAAATGCCACATTATGCACTGAGACAGTCCTGTGTGGGTTAAAGAGAATACCCAAAGACTTAACTTAAAACATAATTTTTGGTTCAATGGGAAATTACATGCAGTAACTATTCCTCTGCAAAATAATAAATAAATATAATTTATACCTTGTTTGTTTTCATATTAAATTAAAAAGCTATAATGCTCCGATGTGTCAATTAGGCCACCTGTTTCCTAAGCTAATCACCTCCTGTTGACGTCTAACTCTCAGTGTAAATAAATAGGCACATTTCACAATAAAATCCTTAATAAAGAAGAATGTGTGGTTCACTATACAGCCGTGTGCCCTTGTCATACTATAATGTACTGTAGATAAAAGCCTCCATTTCAAACAGGTTTAAATGGATTCTCTGCTTGACAGGTCATCCTTGTCTCTCTTAGGTCCAGTCACGTATCATATATTTCATGCTGTTACGTGCCTCCTTTAAAAGATACTCTGCTCTGTGTTTGGTGAGCTGCCCTTAAAGAATAACAGACCTATATTACGCTCGGCTTGGCTCCAAGACTTACAGTACAAATGGTCACAGAGTAGCCATCGTTGGTGAAGCGTAGCCCCCTTTCAGTCACCAAAGTCAGTGCTGGCTTTGGTTCTAAATACAGATCTGCTGCACGTCATCACTTTTTGCCTGTGAAGTTACTGTATCGTCCTTGTCTCAAATGGAATGAAGTCCTTGTCCAGAGTGTAAAGTCACAGTAATAGATAATGTTAACACAGGCTGCCAAGTGGCCATTTTTTAATGTTATCCTGGGTGTTGAATACATTTCATGCTCCATAGACTCAGAAGAATTACTATAGTAGTGAAGGACCATACAACCTTGAAATTAAACTCGTAAACTCGTAAAAAATCTGCCAATTCTTCTCCGTGAAGGCAGCGATAATAATTAAGCGACGGGAGACTGTTGTGATAAAGAAAATGAGAAGATCCTCTCAAGCAGCATCGGAGTCACACCTCCTCAGAGAAACTGGAGAGGTCTTGCCCAGAATATTTAGTGAAAAATGAAACACTTCTGAGGTCAGCTCTGATTTCAAACGTGCTGTACCTGTGGACAATCATGGTGAGCTCTTCCACACGTCGCCCGTTCAGAAGAATATCCATCTTTATCAAATCAGCAGCCTGGTAGCCGGCGTTCTCGTAGTCAAAACTGTGGAGGATCGAATTATGGATGCAGTATTTCATTAAAAATTTTTAACCAGACTTAGATTTAATGTAAGACATAAATATCATGAGAGGGTGAAATATATTTTTATTTACTGGATTCATTTTTCTTTTTCACACTTTCCACCACCAACCATGAATGATGCAGTAGCAAATGCATATTGTTTATGTGTGTAAGTGTACTATATGTGTTCCTAGACATAGTTTTACCTTGCATATCCAGAGGACATTGATTTGAGGAGGTCATAGAAATCCACGACGATCTCATTTAAGGGGAAGAGATACTTCATCATGACACGCTGGTCGTCGATGTACACCATGTTCTTCTGGACGGCTCTGCGATTCTTAAAGGACGCAACAAGATGATGTTGTTTTTGCCTCCGCCAGTCTCGCAAATATTTACAGTACAATCTCAACAATCCAAAAAGGGGGCTACTAAAAGGGCCCCAAATCTGTAAAGAAATATAAACACTCTGTCTAACACATTTTTCTGTTTTCCAGTATTGTTTTTCTCTTTGGCTGCAGACCAATTTGGAAAGAGTAGAAAGCAAAGATGCACTCATATATCGCCTGTCAAACTCCATTTGCCGACAGGCTTGAAAATCAAGCTGACTCGCCTGTGAGCATTCAGAGGCATCACCTCCCTCTGACTTTAAAGACTACGTTTAACCCCTTGTGATGCAGAAAGAGCACATTTACGTTAAACAGTACAGACAACAGTTTTTCATTTATTCTAAATGCATTTTCCACTTTACACTTACCAAGCAAAGAGTCATAATTTTGCCAGTGTAACTGTCTGGAGCAAGAATGGTCCCCAGTACCATCGGCTCCAAATACTCTGACACAACTGATCTGTCTGGAAAGTGAGCAGGGTTCACGATGGTTATCTCCTCACTGCCGTGCTCCTGTAATGACAACCAACAAGATTTGAACCTCCAAATAAAACTGGTGAAGCTATTCCCCATATATCATGTACAGGAAAGGATGCCAGCAATGCTAGAGGGCCTCCATTTATCCTCATATCCAAGTCAGTTCAAACTTCAGTTTTTGCTGAAATTACAGTACGAGTCCAGCTCTACTGTAAGAAAATATACGAGCAGGAAAATGGCTCTTACCTTGATGAGTTTGGCCGAAGAGAAGATGGCCTTGTAGGGCACGGTGGGCGCCGTTACTATAACAGAGGCATTGTATTCCTGCTCCAGCCTCTGATTGAACACCTCCATATGGAGAAGACCCAGGAAGCCAAGTCTGCAAGAGGTCAGGAGGGTTCACAGGTTCATTCAAGTCTTATAATTGATATTCATGCTTTTAATTACAAATAGCCGGTTTGGAAAGAGTTCAACGGTGAGTAAGATTCATCGCTATTCCAGTGTAATTTCATACCAATCCAAATTATCTAAATCACCGCTACTAATAAAATCAAATTTACGCCATCTGGACTGATATGACCTTTGATAATAAATAAACTCTTACTTGGCTATCTATTTTGGCAACAGACAGTATGTCCCAAGGAAACTTCTTCATTGCCCAATCAATCATATCATATGATGTCCAAGTTTGTGTAGAAACCAATGAGAAAGAAGATATATCTTGCTACCTCTCCCACATTTGACGGCTTTTAGGAAGAAGTGGAAAAACTTTTCTGCAGCTGCAAGTTACTTGAAAACCATCCAAACATTACAACTCCTGAAGTGAGTCTAAAGTTTTCTTTACTGCTCACTGTCCAGACTTTTGCATTTATTTGCTGTTACAGCATATGTAATGACCCCCTCCTCATGTCGTGCTCTTAAAGCCATTTTTCATTCTAATTTGAAGCAGTCGTCTTCACCTCCAGCCTGCTCCCAGGGCCAGACTGCTGTCTCTCTGCACTGTGACACTTGAGTCATTCAGGGTCAGTCTCTCAATGGCGCTACGAAGGCCCTGGTACTCCGACTGGTCCATCGGATACATGCCTGAGAGACGGAAAAACAAAAGACAAAGTGCACATTAGGACTCAAACAGGACTCTTTTCATTGACTTGGAAAGCGTTGACTGCAGTTACTGTACTAACCAGTGAAACAAAGCATGTACTGAAGGAGTTTCATGTTTGACTTCATATCCAATGATACTGTTAAGCCTCGAGTAGTTATGTAAATGCATGCAGTGAACAACAAATGTACACAAAGAAGCAACTGCACACAAGAACACTTCTTACCAGCAAAGACCATGGCTTTGGCGGGTTTAAACCCTGGAAGAGCCTCCACCGGCTGCTCCTGGAGGTACAGTGTATCGCCAATCTGCGCCTCCTTCACATCCTTCATCCCCGCTATTATGTAGCCGACTTGGCCCGCAAATCTACGCGACAGTCAAGGAGAGTTAGAGTAACACAATGTAAACAAGCAAACAAGCAGTAGGCCAGCTTATTTTTACAATCAGCTGCAGCTGCAATGTCAGAATCAGATTTCAGACACGGTAGGACATTACAAATTTTAGGATTGTTACATGTCCATTATTAACACATTTAACTAAACCTATGCTAATCATCATTAACATATTAAAGATTCAGTGTGTATGAGTATATAAATGAGACTTTTATATCTACAGAGGGAGCGGGTCCTCATTCATGGAGTCCTTAAGTGCAGTTTTTAGGTGTTTTTCACAATTAACAGACACATTATTTGTCTTAAGTATTTAAAAAATGGTTAAAATGCCTAAAAAAATATTGTTTTCCTGATTTAAAGTTTATTAATTTCTCCCAGTTAAGATGCTGGAACCAGCACATTCAGCTACCGCAGTGGGAGAACTAACACGAGGGGAGGAGGAATGTCACGTACAGCTTCTGTGTCGGGTGCTCATCTGGCCGGAGCAGCCCCAGCTCGTTGACCTCGTAGGTTTTGCCGAGATACGCTGACGCGATCCTGTCCCCTTTTTTGACCCGACCCCCAAACACAGCGATGTTGGCCACCACTCCTCTGTAGTGGTCGAAATTGGAGTCAAACACCAGGGCTTTGAAAGGGTCATCAGTGCTCGCCACGGGCCTGAGAATAAAATAAGAACCTTCACTTTGACATGTCGGACATGTTTCATGTGAGATATGAAACCAAATCAACCCTTCTTACGGTGGAATTCTGTTCACAACCGCTTGGAGAATATTTTCAACGTTTGTTCCAAGTTTAGCTGAAATCTGAAAGAAAAAAGAGATTACAAATAATTAATTATTATTATTATTATTATTTATTAATTAATTAATTAATTACAAATTTCTCTGAAGTGACACTGAAAAGTTAAAAGCAGCTTACACATGCTCCAACTCACCCTAATGCACTCCTCACGTGGAATATCAAACACCTTTTCAATCTGTGACTCCACTCTCTCTGGATCAGCATTCTTCAAATCAATCTACGGGAGGAAAAAAAAAAATTAAAATTAGAAAAATAATCTGTGAATAAACCAAAAAACAAAGAGGTCTCAGGGTACCTTGTTGATGACGGGGATGATCGCCAGCTGAGCTTCAAAAGCAAGGTAGAAGTTGGCCACCGTCTGCGCTTGAATCCCCTTCACAAGACATGAAAATATTAGCATCACATGCAGCATTTACATCCACAGTAATTCACTGAGAAAACTCAGACAGGGAAGAAGTTTTGTACCTGATTGGCGTCGACAATCAACAGAACACCCTGGCATGCAGAAATCGATCGAGACACTTCATAACTGAAGTCAACGTGACCCTACAGAGAGGGAAAACAGCGGAGAGACATGGTAGTGCAGCATGTAAACAAATCAACTTGCACATAAGGAATTATGTCCATCAGTGTGTACCTACTATTGAGTCTCTCCCTGAAGAAAGGAGGATTGTAGGATCTTCCTACATAACTGAGCACTTACCGGTGTGTCGATGAGGTTCAGGAGGTACTGCTGTCCTTGGTGGCTGTAGAACAGAGAGGCTGTCTGGGCCTTCACTGTTATGCCTCTCTCTCGCTCGACCTGAAGCTTGTCCAGCACCTGTTTGTTCTTCTCAGTCTTTGCTATGGCACCTGACACACGTTATTTACACACACACACACACACACACACACACACACTGTGTTAATTGTAATTTTAGTTTATGAACAGTGGATAGATGAGCTTGAACACACACTGTGCTCATCAGTCATTGTGGTATGATTTGCAGGGAACCGGTTTAAATGAAAAATTATGATTATGAAATGCTGATATCATAAAAACCATCAGGGAAGAGAGTCAAACGTACCTGTCATCTCCAACAGTCTGTCAGCCAAAGTGCTCTTTCCATGGTCAATGTGAGCAATGATGCAAAAATTCCTGATTCTGTCCGCAGGGAACTTAGACAAGTCAATATTTTCCTGAAAAGCAGGAGGAAAGATGTAAGTTAAAAGCTCTGACAGTCACTTAAAAAATCAGACTTCAGACACAGCACTGACTGCTGTCACCTCAGGTGTTCTCTGATGATACAGCCATTGCCAGCTTCACATCGACACCAGCGAGACAAAGGAGATGGTGGCTGACCACACCAATGAACATCCAGGCATTGGATATCAAGAAGGTGGAAGGATACAGATACCTCAACAATAATCTGGACTGGTCGGACAACACAGACGTCCTGTACAAAAACGGTCAAAGTCGTCTCCACTTGCTGAGGATACTGAGATCTCTGGAGTGTGCAGGACTCTGTTAAAAACTCTCTATGACGTGAATGCATCTGCAATCATCTGTGCAATCGCAAAGCTGACATCCATCATGAACAACTCCTCTCACCTCCTGCATGAGACTGTGGAGGCCTTAAAGGTCCAGTGTGTAGGATTTAGTGGCACCTAGCTGTGAAGTTGCAGATTGCAACCAAATGACCCACGAACAATGAACCACGTCTCACCCTCTTCTTCCAAGCATGTAGGAAAAACTCAGGCTGCCAATTTCACATCAGAACAAAAGGTCATTATCTAGATCAGAGTTTGGTTTGTCTGCTCTGGGCTACTGTAGAAAAATGGCGGTTCAACATGGCGGACTCCGTAGAAGAGGACCCGCTCTGACTGTAGATATAGAGGGCTCATTTTAAGACAACAAAAACACAAGAGAGGTGATTATACACTAATGAAAACATACTAATGAATATTATATTCAATTCCTGCCAATAGATTCTCCTAAAACTTACACACTGGACCTTTAAGCAGCTCCTTCAGCAACAGACTGCTACTCCCACCATGTAATAGGAGCAACATGACTTTCTTCTATATATGTCTGATCCACCTTGTGTTTATGAGCTGGACAAGTGTGAGATCATCAAAGATTATCTTATCTTACCTTTCATATATACACAATATTTTATTATTGTTATTGTCACCTTGTCTGTCTGTGTGCTCATCGTCTTGAAGCTGCTGGTGGAGAACACGGGCAGCCTTTTCATCCATCGGTGTCTCCACAGTGTGCAGCTCATGTTATTATAGCTCTGTATTTTCCTCCTGCACATTTTAAACTGTAGGACGCGTCTTAACAGCGGCGTCTCACACCAGCGTTTCACCAGAGAGAGCGACATGTTTACGCGTTAAGAGCTCCCAGATGAGTCCACTAATAACATGAAGGATAACAGATGTAATTCCACATTAACGGACCGTTGGACATTAACGGACATAACGGACATTAACGGACATTAACGGACACAAATACTGGTCTCTCTAAAGTAAACAGTCCTGTCATAACCCCGGTGCATGAGTTTCTGAAAGGGTGCTGACATTTTGGGTGACAGTTCACCTGCAAAGACTTGTGGGAAATGTAGTGCGAAGCAGAGATGGAGTTAAAAAAAAAAAAAACAAGATAATTCTCTGCAAGAACTTCCGGTTTCTTTTTAACGCCAGCAAATCAATGCTTTCCTTCAAAATAAAAGTCTTTGATAAACTGTTACACTGTCACTCTTTGATACGGTTTATTGTTTTGCTAACACGATTTGCTAAGATAACTGTGTCTAAGATGAATTGTTTGCTCTTTAATAGATAGATAGATGTTTATAGATGTAAATTAGGTCGTCATAGCAGTCCGGTATATTTGAATACAAAAAGAAATACAATAGAATAAAATACCGAGGTAGAAACAAATAAAAATAAAACACAGAATGGGACAAGGACACGTAAAAAAACACAATATAAATAAATAGGTGGATAAGGTGCAGTGGCAAGATGATGGTAATAGTACTGATGATATGATGGTAATGTTATTGTTGATAACAGTATATAATATTAATAATAATAATAACCATCATAATAATAATAATAATAACTGTATATAATACTAATAATAACAGTATACAATAATAATAATAATAATAATAATAATAATAATAACTGTATATAATACTAATAACAACAGTATACAATAATAATAATAATAATAATAATATATAGATACACATCATGTGTCATATAACTAACCTGTGCAAGGTGTGCATGCAGACATAACTGTACACATTTATAAATATATGTATATATACACAAGATATGACATGATATACAGTATATGTATAATATATGCATAATAAATATATAATAAATACTTGACTATACAAGATATACATAATATAAATAATACACTATATAATACAGTTTATTGCTGTGTCTTTAATAAACCCTTACATTGTCGCTCCTTTATAGTTTACCGTTATACTAACGAGCTTTGCTAAGCTTACTGTGTTGATGTCCACTGATTTTGTCTACTCTGTTGTAGTTAGGAGTCGCTAGCCTGAGGCACTACAGTTCAGAATCATAATATACGCAGATAAATATGGAAGCGTCACAGACAGGGGGCTGACTATCTCGACCTGCTATCATCTTTGGAGACGCTTAAACAGTCAGGATGTCCCGCCCACTCAACCTGTCAGATGAGGGATAAAAATGGATATCAGTTGCTATGACAACGAAGCTGCCTCTTGCACAAGAATAGATTACTGCCTCTCTTCTTTGTGCAACCACAGATAATAAGCGTCTATTAGCCACAGCCTCTGCCTGTCATGTAATCATTTTTTATTTGGGAGACTTTTACACCGAGGATTGTGTTTGAGTCACAGAGCTAAACATCTTTTTTTTTTTTTTATTAAAGATAATACAAGCCAGTCTCCGCACAACACAATTACACACCAGCCTCCTTAATAACTTGTGTATCTAGCCTCTTCAGCACCATCAAGGTTTTTAACTAATTTCCCCAAGTACTCTAGAAACAGAACAACAAAGATAGCTTGTTTTATCATGGAACAAAATATCTGATGTGTAATTATAAAATAATGGAAAATTATATTAATTAAACCTGCTAATAAAACTTTATAAAAATAAAAATCTACACCTTTTCTGACATTTTCAAGTCCGACCAATCTAAACACACCATCGTCCCCAAATGTCCAACTGGAATTGACCTTACGCCACTGATGACAATGCCAAACCAGACACGCCGTCTGGCCTCACTAAAATAAAGACAATCTCACCTTTTTGAGGTTGTTTCAGTGATACTAGGACTAACAATCATAGGCACTATAGGCACATATTATTTCATTTGCGTCCTTGATCAACTCTTAGAAGAATCCTCCTCCTGTGGAAACCGCAAACACCGCCTTCCAGTGCTGCTTGGTTATGCGATACAGTGTCTTTCTTAGAGCTGGAGTAGATCAAGTTCTCACCTTGATGTTTAACTGCAAAGTTTTTCAATCACTGACAACCATTTATTTTTATCTGCTCTCTCTGTATACATTAGTTGGTTAATTTCATCAAGCTGAGCTATCGCAACATGACACGTCTTGCCATGCCATTGATGGATCTTTATTTTATAGAAGAAATTCAGACTCAGTACAGTTGTCATGAACGGGGAAATTAGCTATAGAGACCAAAACTGTTTTTTGTACCAGGCTGTAAACATGTTTATTTCTGCTGTGAAGTTGGACATTTTAACATGGGAACTTATGGAGATTGACTCGTTTTGTAGCCAGCCTCAAGTGGCCGCTAGAGGAACTGCAGTTTTTGGCACTTCAGCATTGACTTCACTTCACAGTCACGGCGGTTGCCACTTGGTTTAAATATGTAAAATCTAATATTTCTGTTACTGCTCTGTTGCAATAAAATGTGTTAAGAAAAAAGAAAAACGTTGATGTGTATGTACAAGACGAGCATTTGAAAATTAAACTGAAATTGAAATAAAAAACTTCAAAGTGTCAAATGACTTGTGGGGATGCTTAGCTCTGTAACTACAGTCAAATAAAGTAAAAGTCTGAAAGTGTGAAAATAAGTAGTGAAAAATGGTTTTACCCAAGAGCCATTTAATTGATATTATTATATTATTATTTATATTATTATTATTATTTATATTAAAGATATATTAAAGAAGATGTCATGACGCTATCGCAAACAAAAAGCATGTTCTATTCAAGTGTTTATTTAAATTACTTTCTTCTGACTCACACACACACACAGTGAATACAAGCCTTGTTATGTCATTCATTGACTTTATGTGGACACAACTGGAGATGGTGTCTTCTCTCCACTGTCGTCCTTCTCTATCAGCATTTAAACAAACCTTCCACTTGGTTAGCCGTTGTGTTGAACACGGAGAGCTTGTTAAAGCTACCCTGGCTCGGTCATATCTCACCACATCATGCCGTGACCCGTGTGACACAGAGAAAGCTCAGCTATGTGGATTTGTTTTTGTGTAACATCCTCCTTACATGTTGATGTGTTTGAAAAGCACCACGTGGTAATTTTAAAGTCACTTAAAGATTGATTTTATTTCAAATGTTTTGCACAGTGAACCTACATCATAAAAGTCAGTGAGGTTTATTTATTATAATTAAAATGACACCGTGGTCCAAACCCTGTATATTGATCCTACATATATCCTTCTTAGGCTCGATGTAGCACGCATACAACACATTTCCTTTCGTAAAGTGTATCCGATTCTAAAGGAGAGGGGAAAGGAAGCACTGAAGCTCCTTTCCTTAACATGTACAGAATTCAAACAGCTCTTATCACGGCTGTATACGTAGATACTTCCGGGTCAATTCACTCAGCTAGGAAGCAAAATAGACAATTCGACTGGACTTAGGGACTAGAGACAGGTGAAACTAATCAGGGAGGAGCAAGAAGTAAAGATACAGAAGGCACAGAGAGGGGAGAATTACAAAATAAAACAGGAAACACAACCATAAAAATTAGAAGTATTTCTATAAAGCAGAAGAAGCACATAAATCCAATAAGGGGAGGTGCGTCCTGTATGTCCAGTGTAGTGATAATATATGATATTGATTAGGAGTCACTGGGTGACATTATAAATAGAAGATATTGAAAATAAAACTGCCATTATTTTATTTGACAACATTTATGTAAAATAAAGGAGTCAGTGTGCGACACAACACCAATTTAGTATCATTTCTTCATAATAATTTTCACTAATATGGGTAAAAAACATTGGTATTGTTTCACCAAAAAAGCAATTTATTGACAGTCCCTAACCCAAGCTGTTAAGTGTAATAGTAAAGGCAGTGAGCTAACTGTCCTGTCTGTGAGCTAACTTCACCACAGTGTGTCTCCTTTTAGAGTGCTCCAGTCTGACACTTGAAATAAATTCTACATGATCCTCAATTATGAAGATATCTAGACGTGCATGTAAGCAGCTCTGCTGTGCTGCCCGACTAGACACCTCACATCCATTAGTATTGATTTCTGTCAGGCCACAGTGGATCTGAGTGGATGAGCAGGGTCAGCGTTGGACTTTGGACTTGAGGAAGACCGCACACTGAAGTCCGTGCAGTGCAGCACTCAAGTTGTGGAAAAGATCAGGTCAGAAAATGAAACTTCAACGAGTTCAGTGCCACGGGGCTTTTTGTGGACTTTACCAACACACTCGTCATGAATGATAGATCCTCGGCAGCGTAAAACATCGCTTGACAGCATCCTCTCTCACTGGAAGAAGGGCTGAGCTGCCTCACTCACGGCCCCATGAGCTCACTGGGCTGCTGTAAATGTATTGGGTTAAGGGAGAAGCTGGTAAACATGGCTGATATTAACAGATATGTCAGCAAGTTTAAATATAAAAACAAATATTGATCACGCATCCATTCATCATCCATAAGCACTTATCCTTATCACAGGGTCGCCAGTTCATCACAGGTTCTACATATGTTTATAAATATTTCATTATTGGATTATTAAAACTCTCAAACACCAATATCAACTTCAAAACTTGAATATCTGATTCAAAAACATGGCACAAACTAGATATAAAGAATTGAAATAATGTGTTTTATTATAAACTGTGCACTGAATCAAGCATCCATCTCGTGAACAATCATTTTATCTGGAATGTTTAAGATTAGGATGTTGGAGAAAAATCTGAATGAAAAATAAACATAAGTATATCCGACAACATAATTTGTAAAAAATAAATAAATAAATAATAAAAATCATATATTTAATCTTCATGCAAAGTTTGATTGAACAATCAAATGAAGTCAAAATATTAATGTGACGCTAAATCATAAGACAGTAGAGTATCATTTATGGCTACTGATATGGGGCTGAACATGATTTGTCTTGATATACAACATCTATGGCAGAGATTGTGTCAAAACAGGTTCATACAACACTTTGTCTAATACAGTATGGTCATAAAGTACAATCACTGGTTGTCCCTGCTATTTTGTTGTTGATGAATGACTATATATGGCTTTTGAGTGTTTACAACAATCAACCTGCATGACAGTATAAGATGAAACTACAAATCTATGATCAAAAATATTAATCTTGACTGTTTTCTTTGCTGGCAGAGGGATGTGATTATCATCCACACATGATTCACTCAAGTTCACATTGGCACAAAACAGTCCTGTGTTTGCAGTCCTGTCCCTTTAATATCTGTAATTATTTCAAAATAGCTTGTGGAATCATGAAACGTGTGTGTAAATACACCCGACAGTGGATATGATGAATGAATCACCTAAAATTATTATGGCAGACATGCTGATTAGTCCTGCCACAGTGTTTGAGTATACTCCAACAAATCCACACTGTCCTCCAGAGTTACTACCACGACAGGTAAGCCAATAAAAGCTGTAATAAACACATTTTCACCTCACTGAAGTAAATAAATACAATAGAAATGTTTGAAATCATAAATTGTGATTAAAGCGTATTAGTGTGCTTGTGAAGCAACGTGTCATTGTAATCATTTTTTACTTTTGAAGTTAGCCGCCTGGTGAAAGAGGCCAAACGTCTAAAAGGTTAATAGTTTACTCCAGATAGGATGGAGACCAAAACACAGCTCAAAGAAGACTGAATACTGGACTTAAGGTGGCAATAACACAAGTTATTTTGTGTTTAACACATTAGCCAAAAGTCAATTTATGGCCAGAGCTGTGGTCCTCTAGATGTCAAATATTGATAAATGCATTTTCAAGCATGTTAAATCGCAGGTTATTTCAGTTAATTATGTTCCTATTGATCATTAACTAATACACAAAGGATTAACTTAACATACTTCTATTCTTTCATTCAAGTCAAATGCAACTGATTGTATTTAGTTAAGTCAAGTCTTTTTCAATATTACAAGTAGATTTTTCTTAAACTCGCTCGCTAAACTTGACAGAGCACACATATAGAACACTGACAGTATAAAGAATGGATGTCGATATCAGAGTGTGGTGGCTCTGCCACGTCAAAGACTTGGATCATCAGCAGACCTGAAGCGGGCTGAATGAAGCCTGCTTGCTCTAATAAGCCATCTGTAACGTCACACACCTGTCAATCAAAGCATCCACACTGTTAATTCTGCATAACTTTAAGTCTTAATATAATTTGAACAGGTGAGTTGTATAAAAATTCACCCTCAGTACAGTTGTCATGAACAGGGAAATTAGCTATAGAGACCAAAACTGTTTTTTGTACCAGGCTGTAAACATGTTTATTTCTGCTGTGAAGTTGGACATTTTAACATGGGGACTTATGGAGACTGACTCACTTCTGGAGCCAGCCTCAAGTGGACGTTTGAGGAACTGCAGTTTTTGGCACTGCAGCATCAGCTTCATTTCACAGCCACGGAGGTTGCCACAAAAAGATATCTTTCCAAATTCTGTTGATTTTAGCCATTTAGCCGTTTGTTTCGGTCCTTCTTTATGTAATCTATTCTAAACAGGCAGCTCCACACAGTATTGGATGCACAAGCACACTAATTTTGTAGCTTCCTCTGTCTTTTTTTACAACCTTTTTGGCTTGGAGCGTCTCAGTAATTCTGGAGGTCAGTGTTCGAGTGCAGCACCATATCTGTAGTCGCAGATAATGAAACAAATTTTTACACTGTAACAATATTATACAAGTGTGTTTTTGCATTGGCTTGGACAGAAAAAAAGAGTCAGGCCACTCTTGGATGGCAAAGAAAGTAAGAAATGTGATATAATAAGTCTCTTTCACACAAAGAAAAATATATACTGTAATATCAAGAGAGTGGACATTACCAGCAAAATTCAACACATTTAGAAGAAATCTTAAATAAAACGTATGTGTTAATGTTTGTGTTTACTCTTCATTTGATTCCTATGTACAGTGGCCACGTACTGTAACTGGAAACATACTTTCAAGAAGGAAATATGCACTCTAATCAAAGTAATCACACAATATGTCACCAAGAAACTGTGAATATAAATATACATACACATTTACAAAAGCCAGGCTTGTCAAAAGTGCTGCAGACGGTGTAGAAAACAGGCGGAGATAGAGGATCACACTGCAATCCAGGACTTCACTCTGCAAAGGTATGTGTACACAGTTGCTGGAGGTATTTGGTTCATCTCAGTCCCCAGATCAGAACCCAATAAAAGTAGCCTCTAAGTAGAGGGGACCATGTCCTTTATAACGGGTTCTCTGTTTAGGTAAGTGGCCCAGTAGACAAGGTTGAAGCTGCCAAACAGAACCGGAAACAAAATCCTTGACATCCTGTCAATTTTGCTGACGCTGTTGAACGTCTTCTTGCTGTCTTGGGCTTTGCCGTCTGCTTTGGGCTTGTTGGGATCCGAAGCTCCACCTTTGGCAATAGTTGGAAGTGTGCCGGAGTCCTTGGTGATATTCGGAGCGTAGTTGGCCACCGCTACAGCGTAGGCATTATTCTTCTTGACAACAGAGGCCCGCTCTTTTTTCTGTCGAAAGACCACAAGGATTAGAAAATTAGAAAAACAAAGGCAACCTTGAAACTCATCACCTGTCAACATCTAGCATGAGTTAGAGAAAACACATGTAAATGAAGGAGTGAGGTGTGAATGGATACGTTCAGGTAATGGATCAGCACATTTTGCCTTGTCAGAATGAAGGTCGAGTACGGTAGCAACTTGACAAGGATGAACGGTAACTTTTTAAATGTGTATTTTTCCAATACTTCCAGGGATGTTTGAAACTAACAACATAGATGGACTGATACTGATACGCCTACAGTATGCAGGAGGTGTCACGGTTTAGTTTTAAAAAGTTAACCCAAAGGTAGAACGAACAAAAAGGTAACTTTAATGACTGACAACAGGCAACATAACACAAAATAACAAAAGGCGGCTGAGGTGTCCAGGTAAAAAAACAACCTTAATCCAAAAATCCTACAAAAATCCCATCAGCAGAAGTCCATCAATGAAAAATATAGATCTGAGATTCACTAGGAGCAGGAACATGTGGAGAAACACAAAGACTGAACAACACAGGGCAGGGGGACAGATACAAATGACCTGACAGGTGAAAGAGGGCAAACACATTACAAGAGAAGTCAACTGAGTTATGGATCAACAGATTTTTGACTCTGTAAGCCATGTCAGTCACATAAAGGACAATATCAAGATGGTAATGCACTGGGTTGAGATGAGATATGAATAATTTTGGATCACCTTTAATAAAGTTCTAAGTTGTTAATATGTAAAAAATCGTTCAAGTTTACCTTCCTGGTTTCTTGATTGCTTTCTGATTGTTGACAAGCCATTGCACATAAATTCACCATTGATTTTTATATTTTGAGTTCGCCAGTAAGCTAAATATCTCTCAGATATAGCTGTGGCACTTTGTCTACCCTTGCGGATGGTTAAAAATCAGTCGTCTGCTTCCCTCTGCCTCCAACAAATATTTCTAAAGCGACATACAGTTAAAGTTACAATGAATTCTCTTGAGCCTGTCAAAAAAGACGTGTTTTTCCCCTCATTACCTTATCAGTCACAACACTCTTTCCGTCCCAAGCCCAGCCGCGCTTTGTGAAGTAATTGACGGTGGCGAACTCAATCAAAGCGGAGAAGACGAAGGCGTAGCAGACGGCGATGAACCAGTCCATGGCGGTGGCGTAGGCAACCTTGGGAAGAGAGTTCCTTGCACTTATACTCAGTGTCGTCATCGTGAGAACGGTGGTTACACCTGAAATACACAAAAAGGAAAGGATTGTTTTATATGATACACATAAAGAAGCATGATTAATTTGCAGTCTGGATGTGGAGGGGTGAACATCTCCGGCTCTGACTGCAGCTGGGAGGTTCTGCTGCGCGAGGACTGTGAGTGCTGCTGTTGAGAAGAGTAAGAACAATATGCGTTTTCACATCAGAGTCTTCAAAAGTCTCCAATAATGCCAGAAAGAGTTGCTAGATTTGTCACTAGTTGCTTTTTGACCCTGAGGAGTCTGAATACTCGCTAAATATAGCGACAAAGTCGCCATGTTGGCAACACTGTCTATGGCATCTTACTTAGACCAGGCATGGGGCAACTTTCCCAAGTTTTTCTGCAATCAGTCACATGAGGAGCGTGAACATGCTGAGAATCTAAAGAAACCTTAAGTTTCCTTTAGTCACCTCATAAACTTTCAGTCCTTCTATATTCAATCCCCCATGCTGACGATTTTGACAAAACTACACTGACTTCCTAACATGTGAGATCCAACATTCATGCCATTGAGAATTTTGGGATATTTCGTCAAGATGCAGGTTTTATATGAAAGAAGTAGAAGAAGGTGGCTGCTGACACTTACCAAACACAGTCCTTGCCGGCACTGATTCTCTATTCAACCAGAAAGACACTTGGGAAAGAATGACTGTCATGATGCACGGGAGGTACGTCTGGATGACAAAGTAGCCAATCTTCCTCTTCAGATGGAAATGAGCCGTCATCACCGTGTATTCACCTGTGGTGACAAGAATCAGTCAAATATAACATTTTTTTATATGCTAACAATGTTCACCTGTGCAGGAAGTAAAATGATTTATATACAGCTGTTGGACTGCAAGTCAAACTGGTCTGAGCTAGACATTGTATTGGGAGATAAAAGGCTACAACTGAGGTTAAATTTGATTAAAAATGTAAAATTATCTGCCTGGAAAGAGCATAGTTAGATTCTTCATCGCACCTAAAGTGAAAAGCAAACATGCATCTACACCACAGTCATGTTGGAGAGGCTGTATATGGACCGCTCACATATGCTTTGGTTATGTCCTCGAATTGTACAGTTTTTGGGAGATGGTTACGCCTCCATTGTTCAGATTCTGGGCTATGAAATTCCTAAACCAACTGCAGTGTTGTATTCTGGTTATTTAACATAAGATACTGTACTGTTCTGCAGGTTATTACAAAGAAGCGGTTTAAAGGTGACTGGGCGGCATGTTGGTGCTGTCGCCTCACAGCAAGAAGCTTCGAACCTCGACAGGGGCCTTTCCTTCCCGCAGGAGTTCCCTCAAGGTAATCCGGCCTATCTGAATGGTTGTTTGTGCTCGTCCTAACTATACTATTAAAGAAAGTACTGACAATACTTTTGCATAGATAACAAATAAAGGTACACACACATACAAACATGTATTTCCTGCTCCACAGCAGTCACAAATGATATTTTGATTGAGTCCGTCTTCACTTACACAACGTATCTTTGTGCTTCACACTCATTTCATCTATGCAAGCAACACATTAGATTTGCATGTTTAGATTGTAGAGCAGGCAGCTTTAAGATGCCAAAGCACTCTTACTCATAGATTAGACAGATAACAGTCCATATTTGCTCAAATAATCCATCCGTACATGGAAAAGTAGGCATCTTGATTTTCTAGCCACCGAGCAAAGCCTAATAGCTGACAAGGCCATGAAACAGTGCCAATGCAGCAGCAGCAGCAGCAGGCAGGCAGGCAGGCAGGCAGGCAGGCCTTCCAAATGGAAGATATCTCAAAGAGAAAGCCAAGATTAGACATGAGAAGAAAAAAGATGTGTTACCCATGGCAACAGAACAGAGAAACATAGCTCATTTGCTGCGATTCTGAAACGAAGGGCTTGATACATGCTGCCACTTGGCAAGAGGAAAGTCCTTTTCAGCAGCGGGAAGGGGGGAGGGGGGACTAATCCCAAAAGATTTTTTTTACACCCTGCTTTTTAATAACAGTGCAGTCGTATTTCGCAGTTTTGTGACTGGGACTAATATTCTCTCTTTCACCAAACACACAGCTGCACTCAGCCGCTGGAATTTAGAGGTATTGAACGCATTTTCAGTACCCAACGGAGCTCTATATCTTCTGTAATTTAATTTGCATGCCAACCCCCGATGCCTGCGTTATGCATGGGGCGGGGGGATGTACAAGCAAGGAATCCACTGGATATGGTTGAATTTTCTCTAGAGAAGCCGGTGATCGCTTCACTGAGAGGGAAGACAGTAATTACAGCAGAAAGATGATAATCACGTCATGTTTCATACAGATGTAGGAAACAAAGCTCCAGCAGACACAACGGCAATACCTCAGGACACGCTGTACAGTGTCCGACAGAGGGCACAGATACTCACACAAGACACAACATGCTTTGCAAATGAGACTTCGTGTGGATTTTTAACTAAGAGATACCTGTTTTAAGAGGCTTTGTTTCAACAGGTTAGGTAAATGGGAAGGCCTTTTTCTGAAAGGATAGATTCAAGGGACAGACCTACAAATGAGCACTGCACTTCCTTCAAGTTGCACATCGACAAGATACAGATGTTTTTTTTCTAAAACAAAATCTGTGCAACAGAGGCTGAGATATCCTGAGTATATGTCAAGCTTGATGATTACATTCATGCAGTGCTTTTATCCAGAGGTTTTTTTTGCCATTCATTCACACACGGATGACAGATGCAGATCTAAACATCAGGATCAATTAGAGGATCAGCATCTTGCCCAGGATAGTCGACAACAGGAGGCGAAGATTGAACCACCAACTCCAACCAATCCCCAGTTCAAAACTCATTCGTACCCAGTTTGTAACTTTCTGTTTAAAAGGTTCCTGCTGAGATTACCTTGATGATCGTCCTCGGGGTCACATTCTCTGAAAATTTAGAAAGCACCTCCAGACCCGCATAAGACATCACAACTATAACTGTTTTCAGGAGGAGTACTCTTCCTCAAGATGTGTAAAAATGGTGGAGTGTGCTTTTTACAGACAGTTAAAGGCTCAGTGCGTAGGATTTGGCATCTAGCGATGTAGTGTCTCCTTTCACCATCTCCTTCCTGGTGAGAAGAAGGAAGGACTCTGTGGATTACTTCTGTCAGGTGACTATACACTCATGAAAATATAGTTGTGAATATTATATTCCATTTCTGCCATATTCTTGAGTTGAATAAAGAGTGTGAGAACAAAGAGAGATGAGCAGATCATTTCTCTTCATCAGAGCCAGTGTTGTAGCACTCAAGATCTTGGTCTTGAGACCAGACTCCTAATGACTCTTGTCTCATAATAAACCACATTGGTCTTGACTACAACACTAATCAGAGCCTCCATCTTCATAAAGGGTCCAGTGGCTTGAAGAGCATGGAAGAGAGGGGGCAAAAATTCAGCTACTTTAAAAATCTCCACACTGAAATAGGCAGATAAGCAGACGCTGACTTGACCCTTGCAAGGAAAAACTAGCAGAAGAAGAGGAGAACCACCTGAAAGAGCTCTCATAGAGAGAAGAGGGCTTCAGGAAAGAGCTCTCAGGGGAGGTGAAGAAGATTCAAGCGGGAGCTCGCTGAGAAAGCTGAGAGCTTCCAGGAGCTATCAGACAACAACAGAGTGATAACGTCCAGAAAGGATCTGTCTAAACTCTGTGAGTGTTGGGAGAGAGGAGAGCACAGCAGAGGGCTAGATAAAAGAGAGAGCTGGAGGAGATGCTGCTGGTCAAAGAAAAGATATAAAACCACAAGGAGGCAGAGAGGAAAGAGGAGATCCAACATCTCACAACCAGCTTCAGGTACGCTGCCTCAGCTCATCTTTTGGATTGTAACAACTTATTTCAGAAGACTTCAGATGTTTGGAGGTGAAATACAAACAGGCACAATACACCTCTCCTGGACCACCCATCATCCTGTACATAACAACATGGAAAAATAGTCCTATAGGCTGTTTAAGGAGTAGATTTAATGATAGAGCACCTTAAAAACAGAACCTAGCATTTAATATTCACCTTTAGTAGACTGATTGGTTGCAAGAAGATTAATCAGAAATCATGGGGTTGGGGGGGGGGGGGGGGGTCAGGATGCTAGCAGCAAAGATCGGCTACTGTTGTCTAGGCTGCAATAATGAAAATTGTGTCTTATTTTTGTTTTGTTTTTTAACCTTTTTTGGTGTTTGATCGCATTTTAAGTTCCAATATTCTCATATGTAAGGGTCACTGCTTACCGAATAAAGGTTTGTTGGAGGCGCTTGAGCTGAGATTCAATGTATAATATAGAAAGAACATCCATACAGTCATTGCAGTTGTCATGCCATAACATAGCATGGTATAGAGATGACTTATGTTGGAGCCAGAGTGCTTACAAAGTAATGAGTTAAACCTTAAGATTAATTCTAAAACCAACTGGAAGTCAATGCAAAGAAGCTGAAATTGGGGTTATGTGATCTCTCTTGTTTGTCAACTCAAGTAAAGAGTGAGCTACATGAATCAGCTCTGGAGAAGATGAAAGCATGAATATCTTTGTCCAAAAAGTCAGAGAATGATCTTTTTAAAAGATATATGAACTTCATAAAACCTCTGAACAGAGAGGGGCAGGTTATCATCTATTTGGGTGCCCCAGTTGCTCACCTGTGCATCTCTTTCCTCAGTTTCCTGTCTATTTTCATCTGTCACTTTCCTAAGAAACATTAAAAGTCCCTGTAAACATGTTTATTTCTGCTGTGAAGTTGGACATTTTAACATGGGGACTTGAACGAGATTGACTCGTTCTGTAGCCAGCCTCAAGTGGCCATTTGAGGAACTACAGTTTTTGGTTAGAGGTAAGATCAGATTGCCAGATTTTTGCCTCACTTTTGCCCCCAGGGCTTCTGTATTCAGCAGACACTGAGCAACATTATCATCCCGAGGTCAGTGCAGCTGCAAGGTGATTGATTTTATGTCATTTCAGCACTATAGGTAACCCTTTTCACATTGTGCAGCCATCAATAATGTTGGTTAATGCTGGTTGGCTTAACTGGTGAGGTGAAAACTTTAAAGCGGCTATAATCAATATTTAATATTGGATCATACTTGTACGTAAAAGGGGTCAATCAAAGCAACAAAGTCACGAGAATGGTCAATCAAGTTTGCAGAGAGCACTTTAGTGTCTTTCAGCTCATTGTTTTGGTTTTCTACCCTCAACCTTGCTGTCTTGGTTGATTCTCACTGCTGACATCAACATCTTTGACTGCAGCAGCAGCTTAAAAGCTCTAAAAACCCACTGTAAGCTACCTGGCCAGCACTAAATTACAAGCAGACAAAGTTAGCAACTGGCTAGTTAACACAGATGAGTATTTAGCAGCTCAAGAGACAAATATTACTCTCACAAGTTGATGGAAAATGAAAAGGAAAGTGAATACTGACTCCAGGCAACTGTTTGCTAATAATTTCACCATATCAGATATATCATATATCGCAGCGTTGTTGTCATAGCTAGCTCTGCTGTGTGCATGCGGCCCAACACTGCAATAACATTGCTGCTGGTGCGTCATATATTATACACTGATGATTTAATAAGTAAAACCTCACTGCATTCAGCTCTGTTTATGTATTGTATGGACAGCAAACAACAAGTAAGATACATCGATGCTGGTACAGTATTCATAAGTGCCTTTAAGTAACAAGTCGAACATGACTGCGTGACACACAAACGTATGGCTGAAAAGTGAGATTTTTGTAACAGTGTGTTCAGCGGCTTACGCAAGATGTCCGTCCCTGCGAAGCCTGAGAGCACATTTATTCGTGCCAAATGACCTAGTTTGCAAGTACGCTACACCAAACACTGACACACTAGTGATGAATGATTAATTTAAAGTCAGCCAATCAGATAATGTGGAGTGACTAGTTAAACAAGAGAAGCAGTCACTGGCAGGCGTTCTACCGTGGCATCATACACCACTTAACCTAGATAGGAGCATTTAGTGTATGAAAGGATATTCTTACTCAATGAAATTGAAGCAGGGATTCCCCTGATAGTGTGATGCAGTCACTGGGGAAATACTCCATACTGATAACTGATACCTATGGGGAGTAGTGGTGGAGCATCTGGGACAGACATGTAGTTATCAAGTCTGTTTTTCTGTGGCATATAATATAAAATAGCTTTTTCAATAAACGTGGTCTTTGATTGTGAAATAAGAAAAGCAGGTCTATGATCCAAACTGTCTTGAAATATCTGAAACTTCAGCATTAAAACTTTAAAGAATAAAAACTGGAGCAGCTTGTAAGAAAAAAAAGGACTCACTGTTCACGCTCAGGTACATAAAGACAACGTCTAACTCCACAGTGATGCTTTGCAAACCACCCACTCCTGCCTGAACTTTACAGTTAAAGTCTGGAGGCGATAACCCAAAGGTCAATAACAAACTTATTCCAACTATTCCACTATTATCAAATGTAACTTATTCTTTACATTATCCCAAAATGTGACACTCCCTCCACACTTCTTAAAGGTCCATACCTGTGATTATGCACATTGTAGCCACTTTACTACAAATTATAGTAAATTACACCAGGGCTGATTCTTTTTCAAAGCAAATTTGAAGTTTCTGAAAGCTGTTTTCATTAGATTCAAACTGAAAAGTTGAAAGATGGTTTGTCAGCAATGTTATGCACACACCATTTAGATAAAATAGATTAAAAAATACTTGTCTCCCAGCACATCATCGTAGCACACCTACACATTTCTCATCATTACTATGATCACTGCAAGAACTGTATTTCAAAGGCTTTCAACTAAGTCGTTTTGCTAAAATTAGATCAGTGCTGTCACTCAGTGAAACAGAGAAGTGTGCATGCTTTCAGATCTTCTCATCGATCACGACACCTCTTCTTTTACTTCATATCAATGGTGTCATTGTAGATAGACTGTGTAAAATGCCACATTTCTGTTAAAGTTATTATTTTTGGGCACCCTGAACCGGCTTCCAGTCAGTTTTATTTCTGGTTCCTTGCTACAACGTAAATCTTTTACCTACTTGCAACCAGGCCATGACAAACAGGACTCTGTCTAACTCTACAGACCAGTGGTGACCTGGGTCCTTCCTTTGAGGATCCTGCTAGATTAGATTGACTAATATAATTATTTACATCAGTGATTCTCAAACATTTTGGCTTACAAAATGTAGCACTGTCTACAAGCGATCCCCTCAAGGCGTTAAGTTCACATATGGATGGGGACGTAACTACCACTGACAGTATAAAGAATGGACATCGTCTCTGTGACGTCACCCACAGGTTTCTGAAGAGCCGTTGTCAAGCAGCAAAGCTGTTAATTCTGCATAACTTTAAGTCTTAATATAATTTGAACAGGTGAGCTCTATAAAAATTCACCCTCAGTACAGTTGTCATGAACGGGGAAATTAGCTATAGAGACCAAAACTGTTTTTTGTACCAGGCTGTAAACATGTTTATTCCTGCTGTGAAGTTGGACATTTTAACATGGGGACTTATGGAGACTGACTCACTTCTGTAGCCAGCCTCAAGTGGACGTTTGAGGAACTGCAGTTTTGGCATGTTTTTTCACGGAGGTTGCTGCTTGGTCCCTACAAATATTTTAACAAATTCATTTGCATTATCTCTGGAGTGAAGTCATATTAGATCATTCTTCAAGATGCTAGCATTTGATGATGGCTGAGGTTGACTGGGCGGTAAGGGTGGGTTGTTGTCTCCCTCCCTCCCAATGTTGAGACCAAACCTAAGACCTATGACCTGTCGTCACAAGTTGTGAGCAGAGTTGTGAGCACTTGTAGATTAGATTAGATTATACTTTATTTATCCCACAATGCGAAATTCACTTGTTACAGCAGCAGAAAGTGTAATATACACTACAGAAGTAAAATAAAAGGGCAA
Organism: Sciaenops ocellatus; assembly: GCA_033000465.1. Classification (NCBI taxonomy): domain Eukaryota; kingdom Metazoa; phylum Chordata; class Actinopteri; family Sciaenidae; genus Sciaenops; species Sciaenops ocellatus. Next base: position 23,910,454 of record CP136866.1, on the reverse strand, counting down.
AAACACAACGAACAGACAGAACCCAAAGACTGAATAACTATAGGACTATCTAGACTATCCAGTATTTGTCAGAGAAAAGAAAAGCTAAGATTAGAGACAAACTAAAGAAGCAGAGTGAACACAAACGTTGTAAACACTCAGATTTCCAAGAAGAACCCTTCACTGCTTTCACGTCTGAAGCCCCCACTATTTCTATCTTTCTTTTTTAAAAGCTCGCTCTGTGACTTCTGTTTTCGAAAGTGCTACACAAGTACTGTATGATTAGTTTATGCTTATGTTACCGCGGCAACATGCGCCGTTACCGTGGCAACGTGCTCTCTGTGATAAACTGTTTGTCTGGTGAGATTGGCTCTGGATCTGTCAGGTGGATTCTTTCGAGGTCCTTCGGAATCAGTTATCCTCACGCTCCTTACGCCCACGTTATTATCAATATCATCAACATGTCAACATCGTCAGGTGTCACCCTCCGCTGTGTCGACTGACATTTAATCAGAGATCACATCCCACTGCGCTGATGTGGCGGCCTATTTAAAGACTCTGTATGCTGACGTGTGTTTCGCTGCTGTTAATGCTGCTCCACTCGACCCAGCCTCCACCTGCTTTGGTTCTGCTCTGTTTGTGCGCTCCCTGCAGGGTGTTTATTTTTAAGTTAATAACCATCGAAGGGATTATTTGCAACGGTCCCTGCATGTTATTTATCACTGCGCTAAGATGTATTACCAAAGCAGGGAGCCTTACAAAGAGGGAGAGCCATATTGCAGAGTCAGTTTGTATTTCCATTTTTATTTGTGATGTGTCATTGTAGCTCCAGACAGAATTAAACTTAAAACATGGGAAATAAATGGTAAGCAACAACAAGAACAAGGTAGATGACAAATGTCTTCTCCTAAGCTGCTCCAGCAGCTGCTGTGGAGTCACCTCAAAGGATCCAGTCAACTGTTAACACATAACTTCAATAATTAGCCCTAGGCAGAGCATATCCTTTCTTTAGACACTGAAAACAAGAACAAACACCCTGCAGTCAGGCCTTATTCTCTCTTCAGTGGTTCCCACATTTGTCAGAGATTTGCTTTCTGCCTTCATACAATATAATCTCCGGTCACTGGGTGTCAGATTCCTTATCACCCCGACCAAGCGGCTGTGAAGTGAAGCTTATGCAGAAGAGCCAAAAACTGCAGTTCCTCAAACGTCCACTTGAAGCTGGCTCCAGAAATGAGTTAGTCTCCATAAGTCCCCATGTTAAAATGTCCAACTTCACAGCAGAAATAAACATGTTTACAGCCTGGTACAAAGCAGCCAGAGCTTCAAGACGGCTCTTTAGAAACCCACGGGTTTCTTCATCACTGATATGACATCCATTCTTTATACTGTCAGTGCTCCTGACATGTAAAGGTTGCCAACCTTTCCCTCTCATCTCTCAAAAAGAAACCAGCTAGCCTGACAGTGTCTCAGTATTTAAATCTTACTTACCACAATCAGCACTCAGTTTCAAATCTCATCGTTCAAACTACTTCCTGCCCCTCTAATCTTCAAACACACACACAAACACATATAGACTTGTGTATGCACACTCAAGTTGTGGCCCCATTTCTTGGCCTTTGTGTTGTTTGCATGAAATGTGTTAGTTCTATTTTTAGTCCTCATTATTTCGTTCTTTTATACTATAGCCTATTTTTCTGTGTGTTTGTGTTCTTTGCTTTCTGTATTCACTTTGTGAACAATACGCTTGCATAAAGTGTTTTATAAATATATCAAACGTGACAACTGATTGTCTTGGATACAGCATACTTCTATTTCTGTACAGACCTCTGACACAACCAGCAAGGCTGCAAGACAACGTGCTTGTGGGTTTGGTTACTGCCTCATTTCTTAATGGATTCAAATCTTTTTTTCACAATTACTAATAAGAGGAAGAATTGATCGTTCGCTGAGCCCTTCCTCTTAATCGGTGTTGCACAGACTCAGTTTACAATGATAACAGAGGCTCCAACTTTTTTAATAATTCCAGTTGCTAAAACAACCGTTAAAATGCCTTAAATATGCTCTTGATGGCTACTTACATACTAAGATGAAAGTTAAGGCTAAAAGGTAGCGTCCTCGCCACTTCATGATCCATGCATATGAAAATAAACAAATTATTATTCCTGTTTTTGCAGTGTATAGCTACTTAGTTGTTTGCTAATTATGATAAAATAAAAATACACAATCAGATCTTTAACATAACTGCAAACTGCCAGGCATGCTCACATTTTGCACTCACATTAGAGCAGCGAAACATACGGTTTAATCGATTCCTTGGACATGACAATTGCTGTTTGGGGTCGGTGTTCTGTGAATGAGCAATAAATAAAAGAAAAAAAAAAAAGAAATCATCCATAACATATTTTACAAGCCTCACTTTCCATACACACTTTTTACTTTTTTCTTAAGGTCTTCAATATTTTATGGCTCTAGTCTAGAGTAAATTATCCTGTCCACTAATGAGCTTGTCACTGTCGGATCCACTTGCTAATGTCTCCTGCAGGTCCATTTGAGTGAAATGCCACATTTTCAATGCATACTGAGTGATTCACTTTCTGGGCTCAGAACATAGATTTTTTTTTTTTGTCATTTCATGCATCACTGCACTTTTGAGAGACACTCCTGTATCTTTGGGCACCAACATAAGACACTTTAATCACAGGAGAACACAGCAGCTATTTTTTTTTCTCCTGGAGCTCCTCTATTAATGTCTCTGACAGCTACACCAGACAGATGTGCACCAGCATCTGTTTTTATTGACATCCATTTAAAAGCCACCTGAAGAAACTTCGCTCCTCCAATCGGAGGTGTGTGGGGGTTTAAAGAGTGAAAAGGCTTGTCACAGCAGCAGCTCACGTGTTGTGCTGCTTTTGGGTCTCCAGGCCATGCTAAATGCAGATTAACAAAATGCAGAACAAAGTAGGGAACTCAAGATGCATTACTGCCAAATCCCTGTTTTGTCGAATCTTTGTCGAGCAGAGGAAGCCAGAACAAATGTCTCTGCATTTTTCAAGCCAAATAAAGTGAGTAACAAAAAGACAAAACTTAGCGAGCGTTTCACAGCAAGCTTCTGCCGCCTCCTGCAACATGTAGGAGGCGGACGAGTTCAACATCCACCCAAACAAGCACAAAATTTTCACAATTCTTCACCCTGAACTGAAATAATAGACATTTAAGTTCCAGATTCCACAAAATTAACGAGGTCAAAGCTTTAGATGTCACAGTTTTCAGGTTTGCACAGATTTTGTTGCTGTAGGGTGCAGCCATTAAATATGCACATTCTGCTGCATGCCAAACCCAGTGTATTTTAAACTCCCCAAATCCAGGATTTCTTTTGTAGTTCTGAGAGGTTTTCTAAGCTGGAGGAACATTTACTGCAGAGAGGTAGAGCAGTCAGTCAGAGGTGGAGGAGTCATGAGACTTCTACTAGATCTCCACAAAAGCTTACCTGTACTCGATTTGATGGTTTCTTGTCCGACCGTTTGTCCGAGCAGGTCATACTGGTTTAGGCGGGAGCTTTCGCCTTCCACCACCACAGAGTCTGACGCATTTAGAGTCCAAGCATAAGTCACTTCTGAGATTGTGTAGGCATCTGAAAAAAGAGAGAGAGAGGAGAGGATAAACTCATAGGGGATAAATCTGGGGCAGCTGCAGCTATTGATGAGTTTTCAAAAAAAATAATTTGTATTTTCCACAACTACACTGTGTTTGATGCGTTTGAGTTTCTAGAAAAAAGAATCAGTGGTTGAAGATGAAATAAAAGGCTAAGAAGAATTTGATGCACTGTGACATTTGCCCTTTTTAATCAGTCACAACATACACTGAATATGATATTTGAAAGCTTGTCTGCTAACCTAAAGATGTCTGATGAAACAGAAAAACACTTCAAAATGATTCAACTATTCTGTCATGTTATGCTACAGATCATTTTATTGTTGCAACAAGGTAACAAATGAGATTAATGTCAAATACTGTAGGTCAACATATAAATGCATTGAAATTTAATGTGAGAAGTCAAGGCATTTCAGACATGACCCACCATGTACTGATGCTCTAATACTTATTTATCCCTCAAAGCAGCTTAAAGCAAAAAATCTTCATCCAAATGTAAAGAAGCCATGGCAATAAAATGGTGATTATGTGAATATTCTGATGAGTTTAGAGTCTGTTTCCCAATATTCCCCAGTCACATTTCTACACAGATCTGTCAGTTCTTCTCTCTCTATTTAATTCCTGCACATTTTGTCCAAATTTCTCAGGCTACTGCCAGAAAACTGAGCCATGCATTCCAGCTTCACTCGGTTCTTAGGTCGCTCACTTGCCAAAGAACCAGTGAGGAAAGGAAAAAAAAAAAAAGAAAATAGCATTTTACTTAAAGGTTCTATCATCATCATCATCATCCGAGTTACTCACAGCTGCCAAATTTAAGCGGACAGGAATGAAAGTCCATGGGGAAATCCTCCAGATGCATTGGGCACTCTGCATGCACAGTTAACCTGCATCCAATTCACAGAAAATTAAAGAGACTTTGCAAATGCATGAAAAGTAAACAGCACAGATTAGCCGTAAATAATAAAAAAAATAAATAAAGGAAAAAAAGCCTCATGCACTATTCAAGACACTTCCCATCTGTAATGCCTTGAAACAAACATAATTCATCTTAACTGTCATCAGCAGAGCAAAGTAAACAAGGTACTGCAGAGAGCAGCAGAAATCAAAAGACTAGTGTGTGTCTATGGTGAGACTGTAGGTTAGCTCTCTGATAAGAAACTGCATTGTATGCAACTGTACCGTATTATTCAACCACTGTGAAAATAACTTGCAGCGCTTTATCATTTAAATTGATTTTCTTGAAATGCATGTTGACAGAGGAGGCAAAAATAGTATGCGTGGAGAATACATTTGAACAAATGGGATTCTGTATCGCTACTAGACGTCCTACTATGAGGCGGTCGAATGCTTTAGCAAGGTAAGTGTAACTGTCCGAGTCATTCCCCTTCAAGGAATAGTTTAACAATTTGGGATTATAAATTAGCTGAGAAGATCGATGCAACCTTTAGGTCTGCATGCAAAATATGAAGCTACCGCAGCACAGAAACCGCTGACAGTATAAAGAATGGACGGCGTATGCGTGACGTCACCCACAGTGAACTGTTTTGAAGCTCAAAGCTCATGGTGGCCACCACCATGTTGTTAGTCTTGCCTCTTCCACCTCCCGGCTAATCTAAAAATTGACAAAGACGTTGACCTGAGGCAAGGTGAGACAGCTAGCCTGGCGCTATCCAAAAGTAATTTCACTAGTTAAGATGTCGTATCTTGAGCTAACAGGCTCAGCAGCTTCATATTTAGCGTACAGAAGCAAGGATGGTTTCAATCTTCTCATCTGACTCTTGGCAAATGAGCCCTTTTACCTACAATGTCGAACTATTCCTTTAAATCCATCTCAACATAAATAAACTTTGTGATTTTATCTCCTCTGACTTGAGTTACCTCATGGTGTACAGCAGCGTCCCATCGTCTTTGATCCTCAACAGTTTATTAGGCATGGTCATGTTGTGAGCCACAGATTTTTTCCCGTTGTGGAAGAAGGTGTCCGGAGTCCAGATTTTACTCGCCATCAGGTTGTTGAGAGGCAAAATATTCATCGGTCCATGAAATTTCAACCTCTCATCCTTCCAGGTTTGACGGAAGAAAACATCTATGGTGTACTCCTGTAGCCAGGGGAGATAAATAAAGAACTTCATTTGACTCTACTGTACTCAACTGTATGTTTCAACTTTCCTCTTCATGAAGATGAATCCCATCTCAGCTGAAAAAAGATGCAAAATAAACACAGGGCACTTCCCACTGTTCTGTTTTTTTCAGAGCATACAAGCAGCGGTTCTTCATGACTGATTTCACCTGCCACTTTAAAGACCTGGGCGCTGTAAGGCTTTCTCTATTTGTCAAAGGTGAGGCCAGCGCTCCTCGTGTTTCTCCCAGCTCTGTGAGCCGGTGTTTTTTTCTTAAGCTGGGCTCTGAGGCCAAGACAACCCCTTGACCTACCATCCTCTGTTGTCAAAAGAAACCACACACGAGGAAGGATTTAGGGCAGGAAGCCCTGCACTGTCAAATGTGTGTACGTGTGAGAGTGTGTGTGTGTTTGTGCGATTCACACACAGTAAGTGAGAGTGAGAGGACGAGATAAATCCCTCCAGAGTTTTTTTCCTGTCACAGTTGAAAGGCCTCTGACATTTAGATCTCAAGACGCTAAAACAAATAGCTTTCAGGTACAGGAGCCTGACGTTTCGGCCATCTTTATTTTTCATTACGATGATATTTTACTGTTAAGTAATTCATGAGAACAAGGCTGAAAATATGAGCAGTCAGATGATCATACGAGTTATAAACATGCCAGCTGTGGAGTGACCTGACTGATCGGGAAGTCGTCTTTGAAAACTGTTTGAAAAAGGTCAAAAAATACTTAGCAGATGGTCATTGGATGAACCATCTGTCCATCACGGGTGACCTTCAACCAATTCAATCAGTGAACCATATAGCATACTCTGATTAGGAGAGATAGCATTCATCGCACTTAGGATGGAGCAGCTCTCATATGTAGAAATCTGGCAGAGTTTATTAGACCAAAACCGTGACAACCCAGAGTTTAGACTGATCTGATGGCGTCCACCAATGAGCTTGGTTCTGCTCAACGTTTCTGCCTGTTAAAAGGACATTTTTTCCTCGCCACCATCACCAAGTGCTTGATCATGGTGGGAATTGTCTCTGTAAATAATATTATAGACTACAGTCTAGACCTGCTCTATATGGAAAGTTATGATTTGGCGCAGTTCTGATATAAACGAACCCATAGTCGACACACACCAAGCATCAAACCAGGCCTGTAGCTGCCGTAGTTCCTCATAGGTTGCCGATTGGTGTGAACCACTGTGGTTTGGACACAAGTGCATAGTTTGAAGTCTGGCAAGATTAATTCTCACATGATTTTGAGATCTCGAGAGTCCAGCTGTCTAGCAAGGTTAGCTGAAGAGCTAATTAATCACTAATTAATTTTATTTAAAGTGAAAATGAATGCAGCTAAAACATCAGTAATAATCCCTCACTGCACAAGCAAACACAGCACGGCAGGTCAAAGTTGAAGCTGAGTTTTTATCACGTGAAAGTTTGTAGAGAATCTTACCGTCGCTCTTGTTTTCACTTCCAAAAAATTATTGCTGATCTGGTGGTTTGTTTAAAAGATCAATTTAGTAATATTTTATATTTGATTTCATTCTTATTGGCAACAAATCCCATAAAAAAAACAAAAACGTATATATCTCTCTAACAAGTGCAAGTACTGTCTGTGCAGCTAAAGCCTGATATTGCTTTTTTAATATATTTGGGTTTTTTTTACCTTTCAGCATCCCAAAATCTCAGATACTGACTTGAGTACAATGCCAATTATTATCAATAAAAATAGTGATGGCTAAACTGTGAAACTAAGACCTGAGTTGTGATTGAAGTGAATTATCCTTTAAGACACAGTGTTACTGCACAGACCACACCTAATTTGTTTCAACATATAAAGACAATAAGGCTCTTTTGCCTCTAAATTATAAAGAAACACTTGACTTTCTTGTTAGCTGACGCTCTTTAGAAGCAAAGTACAGCATGTTTTCTTCTATTAATCATTTTTATTTAATTCTCCAGCTTCGGCTGTCATAAATTCAATAAAGCGGCCACCTCAGCAATCAGCTGAATTGCTCCACAGTATCTGAATAAATCAATCAAGTTGAGAGGAGAATATTTCAAGCTATGCAAGACTAGAACATGTAATAAATCATATATTTTTAGTGCTGAGCCCGATTTTCCATTACCATAATGTTCATTTTACTTATGGATACAGAGTAATGTTATATTTTTTCCATCCTGAATACACACTGAGATGATTTTACACCATGGATGTTTTTAATTCTGACATAATAGTAGTTTCTTCTTTGGTTATGAGCTCGAGCCACTCAGTGATGACCAGAGATGATGTTTCAGCCCTGTCAGCTGTCTGTCAGTCTGTCCATCTGTTATCATTATTATTATTATTATTATTATTTTTTAAAAGGAATGATTTGCCTGAAATTTAGTGGGCAGATCAGATGTGGGCGGTAGTCTGGATCTGGGATTTCCGCCGTGAAAGATTTATTATTCTGTGTCCGAGTGGTGGTTGATGTTAAGCTGAGTGTCTTCTAGTTTACATGTCTTTCAAAGGCCACTGCATCATAACTGTTCAATCAATAGATCAATCACTTGGAAAATGGGGCCTTCAACAACAGAAGGGATGCTGACGATATGATGGGAAGGTGGCTCATGCTTCAGAATGATAAACAGGAAAGCCCAGGATAAACAAAGGAGTGACTAGAATAACAAGAGGACTTTCAATAATTTATAAGATGAAAATTGTCAGATGAATAGACATCATGCTGTGTGTGGAGAGAGAGAGAGGGAGATGATGCGTTCGTTTCTTCCTTAAAGTTTGTATGAAGGGCAAAGGCCGTCATCTGTGAGTGTTTATACAGCAGCAAATATGTGGACGATTAACAAACACAATAAATAAATGACCAATATCTGCCCTCACCATGTCTGTGTCTGAAACTGGTCCGAAGCTGGTGACGTAGATGTTTGTCTTCACCTCAGTTATCCTGTCTGGATAAGAGACAACAAGGGAAGCAAAGAGAGAGTTAAAAGTCAATGAATATGAGATTCAAACAGAAATCAAACTTTTTTTTCTGCCATTCAATATATTGTATATAAGTGGTGGAGTGGGGCATTCCAGCACAGGATTCATATTACCTACCTACTGTACACATGATGGACTTAAATGTCCCATAACCTTATCAGAGCTGTTGATTAAAAACAACATTTCCTGCTGATGCTGCTTCCCATTCAAAGCATTCAACTGGCAAAACAGGGGAAAACTTTTTTGTGAAGGTCAAGCAAAAAGTTGAGTGTGGACGCTGGACACTTCTCGCCCTCCGAGGTCGCCATTTTGGCTACATAGCAGGAGGGGAGGGACCACAGCCATTGTAAAAAAGATGCCTGAGGAAGCTGGTACTGGTAGAGCTGAACTGGTAGCATACTGAATATGAAATATGTAAGCTGTACATATGTTTTATATTTATGCTTCAGGAGTCAAATGTTGATGGTAATGCTCCGCCTGGTTGCAATTCAGCAAAGAAGAAGAAGAAGAAGCAGTAAAATGTTGCAATCATCATTTCCGGTAAGTGCACAATGGCTGTATTCAAATTGAGATAACACTCCCGTGCCGACATTATCACACTACAGCAGGAAGTACACAGTGTAAAGCATAGAAGTGTACTAAATAATGTTAAGTATCCAAATTGAGACACAACAAGTTAACGGTCATTTTCAGGATCAGTTTGAGATATTGCAAGAAGTAACGAAACAAGACAAAGACGCAGGAGGGACACTGCACACCTCTGACTCCTCAGCAAGGTAACTAACTACCGTGCAAACGGCATTGCATGATGGAAAACATACAACTATTGCCTGACTTGTTTTTATCAGAACAACAGAAGTTTTTTTTGGCCGCACTGCTGACAGATACACCAGTTGATCTTCTCTTGAAATCTCAGCGAATGTTTGCTGTCGCATTGAATCACACTTGCTGCTGAAACCAGTAACCACTGGTGTCGCCAAATCAACAAGGACCGAAATCATTAAAGAACAAACAGAAAGGATTTTCTTTCGTCTGCAGATTAATCTGGATTTATAAATGTGAACTCGTTCGTTTATATTCGACCTGCACAAGCCAATTCATCGTCAACTACTGTAAGATTAAATTTAGTGAGCTATGATTTTAAGCGTAGAAAATTTGTCCTAAATGTTCACACTGATGTGACAGATAGGAATAGCAATGCTTCCCATGCTTCTTTATCAAGTTATAATGTGCTACTGCATCAGTGCTACTGCATCAGGCCCATTTTCTCTACACTCTGTCTCTTTCAATAATTACTGAAGCTTGATCTCTCATGCTCGGTCAATTCAAAAAGCTTTCACGTTTTACTCTGTACTACACTGCAAACAGCATCTCACGTACGATCTAAAGAGATCATTACTCCTCAGTAAAGTGCTCTCATGCATGGCAAGGCGAGCCGCCATTCACGTCCCTCTAAGAGGGCATATTATGAAAATGCTTTCTTATTTATAAGGTTATGTAAATCAAGAGGAAGTGGCAGGTTGCCGGGTAATAGGTGCAATCCATTTAGCAAGACAAGACGGCGAGGTGCATATATTTATGTAAACTAGGCCTTTGTATGTGAATCAGGCTGATTTACAATGATAAGGTTTTTATTGTGGCTCACAGAGGCCTCCATTAGCTTGATTTATTTAAAGAGAGACACCACCTCAGTACAAAACCACGTTTGTCACTGCCCTGTTTCGTTTTGTAAAAAAGATACAATATGATGCATTATAGCTGTAGCCCTTTATACTGTGTGTTAGCCATTTTGTTGTGTTGTCAAAATATCGTAATTTATTCTATATGCTGGACTTTATCCATCCATCCATCCATCCATTTTCTGTAACCGCTTGTCTTTATGGGGGCCGTGGGTGGCCGTGGGTGGCTGGAGCCTATCCCAGCTGACCTAGAGCGAGAGGTGTGCCCTGTGATGAACCAACAACTCGTCCAGAGTTGTTGGTTCATCACAGGGCACATAGAAACAAACAACCATTCACACTCACATTAACACACCTACAGGCAATTTAAAGTCACCAATTAACCCATTAAGTCCATGCGTTTGGACTGTGGGAGGAAGCCAGAGAACACGCAAACTCCACACAGAGAGGCCCCAGTCGGGGAACCAGCAGCCCCTCTCGCTGTGAGGCGACAGCGCTAACCACTGTGCCACCGTGCCGCCCACTCAAATGATCCTACAGGGTAGTGTTGTCTCAATTCATGCAATGTAACAAGTAGTACAAAATCACTATCCACGAGCTAACTATCATATTTTTTATGCCGTCTGACATGCTATTTAGTGCTCTATATTTCCATGTACAGCAGTAAGGAGTGACTAAATGAACAATTTCAGGCACAGTTGGTGCTTAATGCCATGAAATGTGCAGTTTGCCATGCCTATATTCAGATAATCACATAGGAGAATAAGATGTCTCTAAGGTGTCTCTGTTAGTCCACGTTAGTGGATTTGATAGGAGTCTAGTTATGATGCTTTTTGTATAAACATATTATTCATGGTTTTCTACAAGTCTTGCGGTTTGATTTATCCTATCAAGAGCAAATTTTTCATAAATCGGTCTCGTGTTCTGAGAAGTTTTTTCTTTAGAGATTCTTTTGGCTCCAGAGAATCAATTTACCATTTTATATTGTTACTGTTTTGTATATTTCTGCTATATTCTATCTATACTGCATGTTTAAATACAAATAAATACAAAAATTATCTTTAAATGTTTAAACGTCTTCCCTCTGCAAGGCATTACAGAACTCTGTGCGCCAAAACAACAAGACACAAGAACGTTCTTGCCACAGACCATCACTGAGATGAACACTTAAAAACAGACACAAAATATCAGGAATATTATGTGTACAATAACCTGTAGATTATAAATTATCTATTTTCACTGTTTACATTTAGTCATTGTTCCTTTAAAATGTAAATATCGTCACTCATACTCGATCTCATGCTGTGCATACTGTATACACTGTGACATACACCTCATGCATAATACAACCTGCTGTATAAACCATATTTATTTCAGCATCCTTTACACTCTGCTCCATTGCATAGTTTTTGAGAATTATGTTCACGTTTACACCCTAGTGAGGATAAGCGGTTACAGATCATGTATGTATGTATGTGTGTACACGTTTACCTGTCAAGCTCCTTGATTTTTAGCTGTACTTAACATTTACATATATACATTTACTGTATATACATTGAGAGCAAAAAGTGAGAGAAAAGTCCAATATCTCACGTGTGTGCACACACACCTGTCCAACAATGTGATTCTGCTTCTGATCAACTGATCCCATCGACTGGTTGTTGTTCTTTGTACTGTAATTATGTATGATGTGAAATGCCTGACGAACGTTAATTTCACTATACAATCAGTTTACTGTGAGTGGTTGCCACATGACAGATGATTTTTGTTATATTACAACATAAAAAAAACCCACAAGAATAAACATGAGCAGAGATCTGTGCCACCACCAAATGATGCTCCATGCTGTTTGCATTGCATGAGCGGAGCAAATTCACAAACTAACCATATTTGTACAAATGATACATTCTCGCAGCGGCAAACCAAGAAAAGCACAGCCCTCGGGACAAATACGTCTTTACTATTTTCAAATATCCAGAGTGCTTTTAATGCCTGAGGACGTTAGGACACCTATTTATAGGAACAAAGACAATACCTAAAGTTCAGTTATTCAGCAAGAACACAATAATCATCGTCAACGTGCTTTTCATATCATCTGAATCATGTGGTGCAGATGGGCCTGCTGACCCGTGTTTAATTGGTCAGATGAAACCTGTCTGTGTTAGACGACAGTACGTCCCGCTGTGAAACTATCCAAATCTCCAAACTCTTGCCAGTTCGGACGTATATAAAAAGAGCATCAGCAAAAAAAAAAAAAAAAATGACATCAGTCCAGAGAAATCTTTGTTGTGATCAAACTTTGATAAATTTTAATAGCAGCACTTAAATTAACAATCTGTAAAGCTGCCACCTTCCTCCCCCTGCAGCTGATTACACCAACATAACTGTGATTAAAGAAAGTTCATTAGAGTTTTTTTTATTAAAAGTCTAACAGCTCATGTCTTGTACTGTAGGTGAAGTGTGATTAATTTTGCTGTGTAGTTAGTGGTGCTAGATTTTAAGCTGGCTGAGCAGACTTTGTGGTTCTTTCTAGATGCGCAGCAAAAGTCATCTTAAAACCAAGATTTTCACTTACAGACTCAACCAGTCTAACCAGAATCCAACAAAAGACACATTTATATCACCCAACAGTGCCAACAACAACACATGTTCAACAATAAACAAATAAAATAAACACCACAGCTAATTTTGCACGTGTGTAACAGTGATATCGAATGTTTGCATATCAGTTTTAAGCTACGGTGTTATGTCATCCTAAATCTGTAGTTAGCAGTTCGTGTTAGCAAACTAAGCAGGCAGCATTACTCTAAGTCTAATATTCATCCTCCTCCTTTCAGCTCAGGGGAAATATTGTTGATGAGAGCAGAGAGACTGAGTCACAACAGCATATTGCGGGCTGTAAAATCAAAACAACAAGCTGAAAGATGCTAAAACGCCCTGTGGAACTGCAGAGTGGGGGCTGATTAATTATCTGTTGTTTTTTTACTGTTACCAACAGCACAATATAATCATATTTGACCAATTAAAATATTGATTATTGGAGCTTTAAAGACTCCTTGCTTCTTGCTTACACTGTAAAAAAAGAAACGGTTGTTTTTACAGTAAAAAAACTGGCAGCTGTGGCTGCTAGAATTTTACCATAATAAACACTGTATAACCTTTTCTAATATTAATATAAAAGGATATTAGTACTGTTGATTTCACATAGATTTTACGGTGAAAAGCTGCCAAACCATGTACACAGCAAAAGAAAGTAAAATATGCTATTAAATATTACAGTGTTTTACTGTACAATTAACAGTCTCTAATATAAAATACTGCTTTATTCTGTATAAACTCCCTGAAAATGGTGTATAAATAAAGGTTTTGAAATATGACTGTGTTTTGCTGTATACATGAAAACACAGTCATACTTCATGGCATATTTTACGGTCTTTTACTGTCATGGTTTGGCAGTTTTTGACCATAAAATCTACAAATATTAGACTACAGATTTACAATCTTGCATCTTATTTAAACAGATGAATGAATGGTTGTTCACTAACCGGTTAGTAGTTAGTAATCAGATAATTTGGGATGTGAGAAGCTACTTTTCTTCTTAACTTTTAATTTATCACCTCCTTGTTGGAGAAGTTTTCTTAACCAAAAGCAAAAGTTTTTTTGGGTCTTTATGACAGTGTCGACAGCGTCAGTTGGATTTTGACATAAAAATCTCGTTTGGTACAACTTTAAAGCTCCGAGTGTGCAGTTGTACTTAGATGATAAATTTTTTCGGGTTGAAAACATATTAGTAGCAGAAGTGTGAATATGAACAGAAGTGAGCTGCCTTGCAGTCACACTCATGATGATGTGGGAGCATTCACTCTGTGCATCCTGGCTTGATTTCAGCGAAAGTGACAGAAACCAGTTCCTGCATGTTAAAAGAGCTTTACATGAAACAGACGACAAGTCTGAAAAATAAATGCTGGTAAGGGTGAGTTAGGGTTATAACTTAGTCCACAGTCGTTACATTATAAGCTCTGTATGAAATAAGATTAGCCATCAAATGGCTTTGATGATACTGTATTTTCTATAAATAAATACAAGAGAAATGTGCATCCCACACAGTAATTCATTCAATGTTGAAACGATTACAGTTGTTTTCTTTTCTTTTCCCTGAAACCTTCTAGTAGCCCCAAGGGGACACGTGGGTTCATCTTTGAAAACCTCTGCCCTAGATTCATCTATTTCCATCATTTGATTATTAGTAGACGCACCAAAATGTTTCAGCTCATACCTCTTGTTCACTGAAATAAGAGACAGCACAGAGCTGATCGGGATGGATTTGAATATTGCAGCATCTAAACACTAACTCGCTGTTCAACCGCGAGGTAGGATCATACCTTTTTGTTGTGTACAAGCCTGATGCAGGATGTGGTAACAGCCCTGCAACCAAGTCTACGTTTATGAAGCTTTTAATGTTTGATTTTGGATTAGACGTGCTTTAGGCTATATGTTGTGGTCTTGTTATATATCATATATATTTAACTTCAGATTTTTATGAAGAGAACCGAGAGAATTCGTTGAATTATCACGCAGAAGACTAAAATACAGAGTCAGACAAGAAAACCACTACATTTATGAGGGGAAATAATTTTGTAATATGCTATATGCTATGCTACATTTGTGATATGATACTATAGATAAATGATTAAATATCTGACAATCCATACAGTATGTACTATATTAGATGCATAGGACTCACTACTTGAACCATGAAAACTGTCAAAGGGACGGACTCTGACCCTGAATATACTGTATGTATGAGTGAACACACTGGTGCAGCTGTCATGAGGCTCTTTTCAGTCATTATAAATGTGTTATAAACCAAGGTCCAGTGAGGCGTTAACATGATTTCTGTGTGTCACATCTGTGGAACAGACAGATCTAATGTGTCTACAATGTGGAAAATCCCACTGGATGTAATCTTTCTGTAATTCGACTGAATTCTGCACCACGACATAGTCCCTGTGTACTTTAATGGGTACAGTATGGTTGAAATTTTGATGTGCTCTAAGGCGCTTCCTATGAAAGCGCCTGATTTATGTGACAAATGTTTTATTTAAATGTTTTATTTCAGATCACTGATCTCCCCTAAGTCTGTCTTTAACATGACTTCTTCTTCGGTGCTGTCTGTTGGTGTTGAGAATCATCAGTTAATGTAATTTGTCAGACAAAATCAATGTAGCTTTATTGATTCAACCCCATAAATCTCCGGGGGGCTATAAAAGTCTTGTCAAAGGTGCAAGGGCCAAATTAAAAAAGTGTCAAGAAACATGGATTTCTAGGGATGCACATTTTGTTGCATAAACAACATCCGATGGAAAACAGGCCATGAAATATAAGCGTTAAGGTTCTACAGTGTACAAATGTTTACGTGTTTCCTACACATTAAATAAGCTAGCAGCACTATTACTGCAGGTCCAGTTGTATAGGCTGAACGCCGCCAAGCTAAAGGAGGTCTGTTCCCTATATGGCAGCTTCTAGGCCGGGCTGATGGCTCCAGAAATTTGAATTTCAAATGGCATCGAATCCTGAGGGAGGAGCTCAGCTTTGGGGTGAGGGGCCAGCTGGAAATGAGATACCAAACATGGAGGACGATGGGAGAGATGAGGACGGGTAGGGAAGCAGTGTAGCAAACTCAGGCCATCGGGGAAGATGTGGTTTTCAAAAATATGTTTTATATTTTAGGTGGCTCTTGCAGGTTCTTGGCCTTCTCTCAGTCAGCTTCTTTAGGTCGTTCCCATATATACTGAGCATCTTGTTGGCTGATTTCTCTTCACTTCTATCCACCTCATCCCAAACCATTTTAAATTGGTTTAGGTCGGGAGATTGCAGAGGCCAGGTCGTCTGATGGAGCACTCCATCACTCTTCTTGGTCAAATAGCCCTTACAGAGCCTGAAGGTGTGTTTTAGGTTATCGTACTGTTGAAAAATAATTGATGGTCCCACTAAGTGTAAACCAGATGGGATGGCATGTCACTGTAGATTTCTATGGTAACCCTGCTGGCCTTCAATTTTGGATAAGTCGCAAACAGTGTCACCGGCAAAACACCCCCCACACTATCACACCTTCTCCTCTATGCTTCACAGTGGGAACCACACATGCAGACACATTTACCTTCTCTGCGTTTCACGAAGACTCAACAGACCAAAGTAAAGATTTCCACTGATCTAATGTCATTTTTTTGGTGTTTCTTGACTGCAATGTTTTTTTTTTTTTTGTTTTTTTTTTGCAGCAATTCAACCACGAAGGCCGGATTCATGCCACTCATGTCATATGAAGCCTTTACGTGGGCTTGAATCTGAGGTGATTGGTTAATTGGTAATTTTCTGAGGTTGCAATGAGCCTATTCTCTGCAGCAGAGGTAACTCTTGGGCTTCCTTTCCTGGGGCGGTCCTCACAAGTTTTTTCACAGTGTTTCATGGTTTTTATAACTGCACTTGAAGAAACATTTAAAATTCTTGAAATTTTCCAGATTCATTGACCTTTGTGTCTTAAAGTAATGATGGAATATCAATTCTCTGACTGGCTGTTTTTGTCATAATATGGACTAGCAGAGTAGTTAAATAGAGCTATTTACTGTTGTAATGCTGTAATGCCATTACTAGAGTGAATACCAAGAGTGTGCAAAGCAAAACTTTGAAGAATCTAAAGTATAAAACATATTGTGTTTTAATTACAGTTGCATAAGTTGATGCATTATTTCATAGTTTTGATGTATTCGATATCAATTACACCTCTTGAGGAGTATTTAACTTTCAAAGCTTGTGATATGCCATAACATTCTCTAAGCATTTAGCGTTTGTAGATTTCCATTGCGCCAACGTGCCAATCATGCCGGTAATGACAAAACAAGCTAAAGCTTTCAGGATGTGCACATTAAAGTGCAAAACTTTCTAGGACCTAGTCTGAATATTACAATTTATGGGTCTGATCATATCTGATCATAATAAAATCAACATTTTACTGCTCCTGCAGCCACAATTCATAATTAAATACTTCATTAAATACTCCATGTAATACTTCTTTCTTCCAACATCTGTCAGATTCAGTGGTCATTCTCCAGAAAAAAACTCTGTGGGGTTAAATGTGGCAGGTTTTGCTGCTGTTATTTTCCAGTAAATGGAGTAAAGTGTTATATAACCTAGATGTTTAGTGTACAGAGTGCATTTGTCAGTTTATTCTTGAGGGGGTTGCTGCCAAAGGTTATCTGTACTACAAAAGCTGATGTTAAATGAAGTGTTCTCACTCCAAATGAGCCATCAACCATTTCAAAGACATGAGCTGTTTCATAATAAATAGGAGCACAAAACAGTCAGATGAGGATAAGACAGAGAGTATCAAAAGTGCAGATATCAAATGATAAAGGTCTGTTCATCCAGTGATAGTAGATTGTTTTCTTACCCCCAAGACCAGGCCGTAGACGGTTGTCGTATCCATCCAGCAGGCTGTCCAGGATCCGTGTGAACAGAGTGATGTTGGTTTTAAAGGCATCAGATGTGGCATCGGCATTCACTGACCTAGTCGACGGACACATATGACCAGCTATAAGACACTTCAACTAACAGGAATCTTATTACATTTTAATTGTATTTAGACTCAGAGGCCTGGTTTATGGGGAAAAAAAGGGGGTCGTTATTAACTGGCAGACTTCATACATGCCCACACACACACACACACACACACACACACACACACATTGTTTCTCAGCCACATGGATGACCCAGTTCAAGGCTGAACATTTGTGAGCCAACTGATCTTGGAGCCAAAACACAACAGAATATGCAAATGTAATCAGAGCTAGAGATTCATGGTAAATAAATTCAGATAAGATCCAACATTAAACCTCGAAATAATCACCACTGTCAACCTCAGGCCTCAGCCTCAGGGTACGGACATATTTTACAGGGAAATGTAATATATAATGTAAAAAAAATATATACACAAAATGAATCTTTTTTCACACCTGAGTATTTTCTGTTTGGACATTATTCTTTCTATTTGCATCAGAGAAATTGCTAGTGTAATTAATATACCCGATTTACTGGCATTTTAAATAACACCCATATCAGCCTCCATGTCTTTTGTGATATGCCAACATAAGCATGTAGCTTGATAGTTAGAGGAAGAGTAACGTTAGGTACAAAATGGATTTTAGCAAGTGTTTCACATCCTATACCTCCAGCCTGCTGCTTGTAAAGGTGGAAATATCAAGAATTTCTGACAGCTACAATACGATATCCAACACTTCATGAAATGAACTACAGAAGTGTTGACAAACCAACCACTGCTCCCAATTATATCTAAACAAATAAGATTTTAACACCATTATATTTAATAGCAAACCGCTACAGGCATGAATGCTAAGGTTTACCTGCTCAATATCATTTAAAAAGGCTTTTTCCCTCAGTGGACATAATAACAAATGCACAATTGTTACTAATAACATTAACGGTGCCTCTGTCATATTCAGGTGTACCAGTCATTGACAGTATAAAGAATGGATGTCACATCCGTGACCGTGTCTGAAGAGCCGTTTTGAAGCTCTGGCTGACGCCATGTTGGCAGTCCCGCCTCTTCTGATTCACGGCTAATCTAAAAATCGGCAAAGACGTGGATCATCAAGAATGACACCTGGGTGCTCAAATAAGTCATCTGTAACAGCACCCACCTGTCAATCAAAGTGGCCACGTTCTTAATTCTGCATAACTTTAAGCCTTAATATAATTTGAACAGGTGAGTTATATATAAATTCGCCCTCAGTACAATTGTCATGAACGGGAAAATTAGCTATAAAGACCAAAACTGTTTTTTGTACCAGGCTGTAAACATGTTTATTTCTGCTGTGAAGTTGGACATTTTAACATGGGGACTTCTGTAGCCAGCCTCAAGTGGACGTTTAAGGAACTGCATTTTTTGCAGACATGTCAAAATGTCTGTCAGCGCTAGACGATGGGATGGACGATTTGGCCATTCCCAGACAAATTCTTATAATCTTGATGTCAGTGGGAACGACGAGGAGCCTCGAGGGGATTCAGTGGCCTTATTTAAATCTCCTCTCATGCTTCTGACATTGGCTGTTTCTTTGCTTTGTCGACTGTCCTCTTAAATGACCTAAACTGTCACGCTGAATATGTTAAGACACCTTTACACCTGATGTGATAATGTGAGATGTCCTCTGATAAAACAGCTCCTAAAGGGTTAAAAAAAAATGAAGGTGCAAAGCATGTTAGACATCAATTTAAAGTAATTAGGCCTGATATTTATGATTCTTCACTTCTGCTTACATAATACTTCTTTTTCTTTTACTATGTTTGTTGTTATGCACAAGAGACTATGTTAAAAACCTTTATGATAATATATCTTATTTAATAATTGTATTCTTCTCATTCCAAGGTTGATATTGGCTGTATTATCATATATTAGAATAAGCTATTAAACAACAATTAATATCCTTTTATAGAGCAGTGTTCAGGTCTGCACAACAACCTAAACCAGTACGAATTGTTTAGACCTCCATTGTACTTTAACTGCAATAGGCTATTTCAACACTACTTCCCAGCCAGATAATTACCCACATGCCCTCCGGGTTATTTTTATGTTCAGACTGAGGATACTGAAGGCGGTAAACTGCCTCTCCTCCTGCGCATTGTGTTGTCCACTGATAATGAGTCCTGCACGATAAAAAAAAAAAACTTGACAAATACAGACGTGCAGCCCGTCCACGGGAGACACAGCCGAGAGTCAAACCTGCAGCCTTCGAGAAAGACTCACCTGGTTTTCCAGAGAGCTGTGAGCGCCAGCAGGCAGATGAGAAGTAAGGAAGCGCTCTCTCTGCTCCACATGGCTGCTTCAACACCTACACACAGCAGGACAACAATGTAATGAACGGAGGCTCGCGTGTACCGGTTATATGTCACCTATACATGCATTATATCCATCATATTTCTGGGGAATCCCCCTCCACACGATATGAAAAAAAAATAGACGGAGAAGAAGAAGCTGACAGCAATTAGTATTCACTGACACGTCCCACGCCTCCACTCACTGAACATTACCAAAAATATTTGATTTGAAGCTGAATCAACAAATTTAAACCATTAAAATATCCTCAAATATTAAAAAAATAACCTATAATATGAAAGATAAAATATAAAACAGAGATCAAGCTCATCTCCCATGATTTACAGCATTTCTTCAGGTGATAAATAATAATAAAAATCAACGTTTCCTTTGTGTCAGGACTCACCTCAAGTGCAGAAAGTACCTGCTGCAGCTGGAATCGTCGAAGATGCAGGAAAGTTAAAGACAAATCACCGCTCTGTCCTGTTTTGATGAGACTGAACGAGGAGTGCAAGTCTGTCATGAGAACAAAGCTGATAAATCATAGTCCCAGCAGGCAGCAGGAATGCACCCGAAATGCTTTCATTGTGTCCCCCAAATGTAAAAAATATGTATAGAAATGTGGTGCAAAGAAATTAAAAAATAAAAGCTTTAAAAAAATCTATTAAAAAACAAGCAGTTGTAGGAGCTGACCCTGGCTTCAAATTGCTCTCAGCATCTCCCCGCTCCTCCTCAGCTGCTAAAAAGCTCGATGTGAATCGTGATAAGCAAGAAGCACATCTCAGTCTCCCTCATCTCCACACAAAAACTACAAAGGCTGAGGAGGAGACACACTGGGTCCTAAAGATAGTTTGGTATGCACTGAGCCTCCAATCCTGCAGCCTGCAGCCGAGACCTTGATATATGTGAGGATGTTAATGATGTTATTTCCTCTCACAGTCAATATACAGAGGAATATTGATTCTGCAGAACAAGTCAGGCTGCTTTGCAAGTGGCATGTTTGGAAACAGGAGTGTATGGGTTCAACCATTTTGGCTTGGACTTATACCCTTTGACGTGTGTGTCAATACTCACCATGGAGGCTTGATTTTCTTTTAATTTTCAGGCTCACACACAGAAAAAAATGTATTATTTTGTATTTAATCTGCACCTGCTGGACTGGGAAAGCCGTTAACACACAGGACACTAACACTAACGCTGACATACTGATTCATGGCTTTGTTTAATGTTTGAGCTGGGTGCCTAACATCTTTACTGTCAATACAAACTCCAAATTAATCATTAATTAACTGATTAATTTAAATAAATTGCATATTTTTGGTTTATTTGTTTAGAATATACATTCGCTCCGCACACTGCTGCACTGATTTATGAAGTGTACAGTATCACAGGATCAAAATATCAGTCTGTACATAAATTGGGTTTAATAAAAGGTGTTTTTCTTTGTTGTGTGTGTGTGTGTGTGGGAGACAGAGAGAAAGGATGGCCCTCTTGACACTTCGTTGTTGCTAGGACTGTGTATTGTGGTAGAAATATCCAACATTTGCTGTATTGTTGTCACACTGTTTTTCTCTGAATCTCCTCAAGTTAGAAAGAGACTAATAAAATAAATCACAGTACAAACTGTCACATTCAAAATGTAATGAACTGTACCACATCTTCTACTGTACATCTGTGTTATTTCAGCACCACATACTGTAGACTGATATGCATGTTGGAGTAGTAAGCACCTTTTCTGTGTGTAACAACACGTCTTAATAGAAACCAGGGTGTAAATCATTGACTGTGGGCCTGAAATAATGTTTATTAATTTGTATTTTCAGATAAAAAATGACCCACAGAAAACCAGTGAATAAAGACAGAGAAGTAGACATAAAAATTAGACAGTTACAGTTGTTTATTATTTATTAAAGACATTTCTGCGGTGTGATTACTGTAAAAAGGAGACATGCATATGAATTATTTGTTATTTATGAATACTTTGATAGGCAAACAGGAAAGCAGAGAGAGAGAGATAGGGGATAACACACACACAAAGGCCGGAGTCGACCCGAGTCACTGCAGCAGGATCCTGTGCAAGGATTTCAAACGTGGGGCGCACGACCTGACAGGTGAACCACCAGGCTGCCACCGTGCATATCGATTATTTCAGTAAAGTGTGTGATTAGTTTATTAACATGAGAATATCTCCATGAATTTGTGAATGCGAAGGTGAAAAAGACAAAATGGGGAAACTACTTCAAGGCCCCAGACTCCCCAAATACCCCCAAAACCCACACATTTCTTTGTAAATATGATTTTAAGAAGTTTCTTGTATTAGTTGACATTGAGCTCGGATGGGGTTTATTTCTAAATAATCTGTGTCACAGGCGCCAATTTTCGGCCCCAGAGCCTCCTGATCTTGCCCTGAATCATTTGATTAGAACAGACATCTTTATATTACATTTAAAGTCCTATAAGCATAAGCAACATATCAAGGAGATAAAAATAAAATGTTTATGTTGGCGCAGCATCAACGCACAGTCTGTGTATATCAGGTAACTGTGACAGATGCTCAGCCAGGTGGAAAAAAGATAACAGAGCAGTAAAGAGACCTGATAACACGGCACATAGCCTGATTTAAGAAGGAAGTGAGTACTCACACACACACACACACAGATCAAAACACACCACTGGACCTCAGGGGTCGTACCATTATCAAGCAGTTGCTGCCTCCCTTTGCTATACTTCAAACTAGAAGGTTGTCCCATTGATCTGTGCTCTAATCCATAGCTGTGACAGGTGATCGATGGGGCAGGTCATCTCAATAACGGTGACCCTCGGGCCCGTCATCAAGCCCAACAAAGCAGGCAGGTAGGAAACAGTCAGCTGAGGAGAAGCAGCAAGGGCATCGAGGACAAAAATACAGAAAAACCTCCTCTGTTATTTGTTTTATTCATTCATGTTTGGTTTTTCCTCTAAACTCTGCTTTTACTCGTGTTGCTAGCCACCGTGTTACACGCTCTTACAGCACGTTGTTTATTGCAAGGTGTTGCATCATACTGGGAGTCCGCCTTACTGCCAGGCCCGAGTGTGTCCCAGTTGGGCACAATGAGTGACAATGCATATTGATCAGGTCCATGTGGAGGAAGGTACGCAAATAAGTCTGGGTTGAAAGATAGCTGTAAACATTTGATTAAAACTAAAATGTTGCCACTGATTTTGATGTTTTTAAGGATCAGCGGCTTCGCTGGTGTAAGAAAATCACGTGCATGAAGGAAAATCCTCCTGAGTTAACGTGTTGAAACACAATACTGTGATTTAATCAAAATATGCAAAGTAGTTCATCATTAGTATGATTAATGGAGGGCTGAGTAACTCCAATCTGTCCTTTCGTTGCTAACAGGCTTGTCCATTAACCCTTTATTTATTTAACTCTGAGTGTGTTCCAGTAGATGGATTGCCAAATAAGAATACCAGGAGGTGCATGATCTGATATAAATGTAGATTCTGACAGGCAGGACTTGACTGATGTGTTTTCATTCAGCTCAATAGTAAGCAATCAAAAACATTAAAAAAATGTGCTTAGAAATGAAAAGATGCTTCTACATTTAGCCAAAAAATGTGTGCTCGTTGCAGAATAGAATCAAATGCAACCATGTGGGGTGATATGACTCACGTGCATGCTGCACAAATATCCATGCAAACACACACACACACACACACACACACACACACAAACACAGTGTCCTCTGCTGGTGAAACACAGTAACTCCCTCCACGTTGGTCTAGATGGGGGAAACAGAAGTGACTATCAGCATACAGAGATGTTTCCATCAGCAGGTTTGATTTTCTGCTTTAGCAGTTTGCTATATTTGTCACCAATCACAATATCAATATATACCACATCACAATATACCAACAGCAAGTATCTTTGATATGATCCTGATATAAGAGTACAGCACCAGGTGGTCGTTGACTGGCGTTTTGTGGGGATGGGGGAGAAAAATACCAGAGTCCGTCATGAAGCATGTTGTTGTCAAAGGCATGTCAGAGTTGATTCACCAGGCTGGAATGCTGGAAATGCTAAACCATTCTCAGGCCTGTTACCTCGGCAACAAGCCATGCATGGCAGAAGAAAGATGTTGTGAGAGAAAAAAGATGAGGAGCCCATCGAGGGGCTCTGACACTCTTAAAGTGATAGGTCGCCCTCAAAAATCCTTTGTCAAATAGCAGCGGCTCTATAAACAGCAGCACACACACACACACACACACAGCTGCCCTCCCTGCAGAGCTAACATTAACCGCTACACCCCCACCACCACCCCTCATTTATCATTCTTCATAGCAAAAGCTCAGCCGACTTACAGGACTGTCCCCTGAGGTGCTGCTGTACTTCTTCTAAGATGACCTCAATTCAACATTTCAAATAAAATATTCATATTTTGAGTATGATGTTCATATCTGCTGCCGGAAACGGCAGCAAAGCTAATTAATACATTCAAAGAGGAGCAAATAAACGAATGATCGGATGGTATTTCACAAGTTTCGACCAGTTTCCTCGAGTTTCTTTGGCGCTGACCTGCCTGACTTCCTCTTGGTTCCAAGAACACATGAAAAGGCTTTAGATAAATTATAATTCTACTCTTTGACACATTTTAAACTTCGTTCAAAGTCTGCCCTTTTGTATTGATTGCATATGAGGGGAGAAAAAATATCATTCGGGACCAGCGTGCGTCATGTGTTCCTGAAATTGTGAACACCTTCCTATAATCACCTCAATGCTCAGAGCTGTTCCTGGAAGAGCTTGACATTTTCTTGCTGTAATCCTTCCACGTGTTCACACTGACCATTCTTAATACTCGGTGATGCATTGTTTTATGCAAAAATTACTTGTCAGTTTATCTGCTGTTAGAATGTCAGCAGTCTAATTTAGACAAAACCTTTGCGTGTTTCCGCCAAGCGTTAACCTCCGTGCCAAAAACTTCCTGCAGAATGACTCCTTAAGCCTCAAAGTTAAAATGTTCAACTTCACAGCAGAAATAAACATGCCTGGTACAAAAAACAGTTTTGGTCTCAGGTTGTTTGAGCACCCAGGGGTGGGTGCTTATTACGGCAGGGCTGCTTAATTTTGTTTCTGTTGATCCCAGCATCAGATACTTTTCACAGTATACAGATGGGACTAGTATATGTAACCAGAGTCAGTTTAGTGCAAGTGACAGCTTCACAGTCAGAGTTATGCAGGGGGTACATATCACAGGAAATGGAAAACAAGGCCTGCCATGAAATGCACCCCACCTGCATAATTTTGCTCCTTTCTACCCCAGCATCAGGTACCTTTAACAGCATACATTTGGTGCCAATATATGTATGAGTTTGATAGGTCTGACAACAGAACAGTCAACGGTGGATGGGGGATTTATTTATTGTATTTTATTTTATAAAGCAGCAAGAAAAATATTTTATATCTTAAAAACAAGAGTATTTGATGGAGAGAGCATGTCCTTTAATGGTGAGAAACACACAGAGGTTATGACTTGTCTGTCAGTCTATAGGCATATAGACCACATTACATTTTCTATTGTTTCGACCTATATGAGTAGCTTATATACAGTTAACCCAATTAAAAGCACATACCTTTGAACCTATGAATTGCAAGAAAAGCTGGGATTATATTTAGCCTTGTGAAAAGCAAAGTCAAATACATTCAACTTGCTTTTTGTAATTATGGCTGGGGAGCCTGGGGTATATTTCCACAGAACATATACAAAATGGTGTTGTTTTGCGTTCACTATTACCCGTTTTTGTGTTGAGAAGAACATCGATTATTTACACTCTTTAGAAGAGTTTAAAGACTGCAAGTAACCTCTGTTCTTCTCTTCTATCGCCTTCATAAATAAAACAGTAAAATAGCATTTCCCCTGCGTTTGTTTGCGACATTAAGGCGAATTGCTTCACTTTCCCAACAACTGAGTAGTTCGTGCGCGCTCCCGCGAGGGAGTGCACTTCACGGCAGGGGTGCTTAATACGGCATCTGTGGGTGATGTCACGGGTACGTCTATTCTTTATACTGTCAGTGGTTTCCGTGGATTTCCTATGGATTGGCACTGAATGAATATTGACCAGAGGGGGGATTTTATACTAACTATGCACTCAATTTCACTAATTTTCACATCGTATTACCTTCAGATGAACCTTTGACGCGTAAGGTGGACTGTAGGTTTTGTTCCCGATCATTTACACTGAAAGCACTTTATGCAAGGACCTTTCAATGACCAGCAAGTAAAACCTCTCTCAGTGCTGCTCACTGCCTTTTAGTTTTGAGACAGTCAGTCTGTCCTTTAATGATTTTATTAGTTGGTAATAAAATAAAATATCAGTTGTTAATATAAAGTGCAGTGAATTCATTTGGAATACTTCATTCGTGATAAGTTACATGTAGCGTTGTGTCCATTTTTAGAGGAGAAAAATATGCTGAAACAAACAAAATAAGAACTCTTATTTTTTGTTATTACCGTCAGGCTGGTCTACCAAACTGCAGGACAAACAGATATAAAAGCTCTTTTGTTCCTGCTGCTATAAGCCTTCTAAACAGCTCCATGTGATATTATTTCGTGGCGTGTATTTATCGTTCATTTACTGGTTGTTTGTTACTTACATTTGTGTTATTTGTCTTATTTATGTTTGTGTTGTTCTGCTGCTGCACCACAAATTGCCCCCTGGGGATAATAAAGATACCTTGAACCTTGAACCTTGAGAGCTGGGCTGTGTAATTTGGAGAATATTGAGGAATCTGTATGAATAAAGCTGCCGAGAATCCTCATCAAGCTTCACACAAGCAATAAAACAACGGGGCAATTCAAAACATAAAAGGTGCATTTAAAAATGGGAGTGCAATACATAAACGAAAATATATGAAAAACATGTCTCATAAAAAAACAATAACCTCATGTCTTGATCATTTTGATTCATTGGATTTTTGACTAATGGACTGACAAAACTGTTCATGTGTTTTGCACTGAGTCAACATTAAAACAATTATGAGAAACCTGAGAGAAAGTCAGGAAAGAAAGAAAGGCAGGAAAGAGGAAAAAAGAAACTTTCAGTGGACTTTTACTTTGAAATCCACCCCGACAGACTGATATCCTGTTTGACACCTGACAGTTTAACCAGTTAATATATAAAATATGCTTCTAATGATGCTAATGTTCATGTTAAGACAGTTCCAACATGTTAACCATTCCTTGTAGTGTACTGTATTACTGAACAACTCAGAGACGCTGCAACTGAAGCGAGCACAAAAACACTCCACATGCAGACACTTTAAGTCCATCAGCAGGGATTTAAAGGTCTAAACACACTTGACTGTTTGATTGACAGGCGCAGCACAGAAACACCTCAGCTCCGAGCCCCGAGCGCCAAAGATGGAGACAAATAAAAGTTCATGTGGAGGTTATGTTAGCAGTTGCTAGGTGATCTCACTGTTACAAAATACCAAAGCTACACCTCTGCGTCTTATTTATTTATTTTTTTACCTCATCTTCTGTCTTATATAACTCAAGAGATGAATCACAGGCACATTTAGCTTTTAGAAATTAAAAGGTCACTTTCATGACCTTGCCGATGCTATTTATGTCGCAGTAGTTTTCTGCACTCACTGTTGCTAATTTCCCTTCAGGTTACCAAGGAAACTAAACCAACTCGACAGTCCTCCGTGTGTTTTTTTCTGGTCATATTGCTGTCTGCCATCTTCAGCTCCAGAGTTTCTACAATAATTCCTTTTTTATCTTTTTATCCACGGCTAAATTTAACTGCCCGGCTGTTGTACAAACAGCAGAGAGCTAAACCGTGGGCTCTTACACCTGGTCTCCACGGAGCTGTCACAGGCTGGGAAACATCTCAGTATCACAGTACAGAGGAGAAACTGGAAAACTGACAGAGATTCTTTTATTTATTTCTTTGCACATTTTCCGAGCTGTTCTATATTGAGTCATTAAAACAGGAAAACACTGATGAAGCAGTATTGTTTGACATGAATGCCCGAATGCATTTATCACACTCTCCTTTATGAAAAAAGTAAGAAAAGATAAATGCAAGCTCATCTTTCAGTAGCCAAAAGTGTTCCACCTCCTGGTTAATCTAAATATCGACAAAGACGTGGATCATCGGTGGACCTGAGACGGGTCGGATCATGCCTGGGTGCTCCAATATGCCATCTGTAACGGCACCCACCTGTCAATCAAGCAGCCATGCTGTTAATTATGAGCAACTTTGAGCTTTAGTTGTCATGAACGGGGAAATTAGCTATAGAGACCAAAACTGTTTTTTGTACCAGGCTGTAAACATGTTTATTTCTGCTGTGAAGTTGGACATTTTAACATGGGGACTTATGGAGACTGACCTGTTCTGTAGCCAGCCTCAAGTGGACCCTTGAGAAATTACAGTTTTTAGCACTTCTGCACTAGCTTCATGTTGTTTTGATTCATTTTGGTGACAAACAACTAAAAGAAAAAGAAAACTGTGACAGAATACATTTTTAAAGACTCTTCTTCAGTTTTTAAAGGTCCAGTGTGTCAGATTTAGTAGATATGGCAGAAATTGAATCTAATATTCATAAATATGCTTTAATTAGTGTATAATCACCTAAAGATAAGAATCATTATGGTTTTGTTATCTGAGAATGAGCCTTTTATGTCTACAGATGTGGATCTGCCATGTTAAACCACCATGTTTCTACAGTAGCCCAGAACAGACAAACTGAACACAGGCTCACAGGCCGTTCAAGTTTCTTCTTCATGCTGTGAAGGAGAGGTTTAGGCATCAAGGCTACAGTCAGCATCAGCACCACTAGATGCCACTAAATCCTAAGCACTGGTCCTTTAAATGTTTATCAGAAGCTTACACATGATAAAATGGTCCCAGCTTTTAAATTTGACTTTATCTAACAGTATGAACAGGACCGTAACTGAGGTCATGTCATTATTAATTTATGGGATTTGAGGTTTTATTTTCTTAAATCATTGTTGTTGTTGTTTTTTTGTTCTTTGTGCCCTTTTGATATCTCAATTTTTCTTTTAATTTCTGATAAATTATGTTATGTTTAATTGTGCTTGGTCTTATTCCAGTGTATCAGGATACACACAATAGATACTTAAAGACTACTTTAGGCCAACAAAACATAAATCTAAAATAACCTGGGCCCAGGTTTGGATGAAGTTAGAACCAGCATGAGTATGACTACTTCAACATTTAATATACTAATGTGGCACTTTAACACTTCTATGAGGTGAAAGATGATGTGTATCAGTCGTAGCAGTAGTAGATAATAGGATACAATGTGACAGCATCTCATGTTTCTGATGCACTGTTCAATCCATCAGCACAGACGAGTACTGGTGCTGCTGTACAGTCTAAACAGCCACTAGATGGCACACAGTTTAACACACTGTCACAGTTTACACAACCCAAATGCAGAAGTCATGAGCTCAGGTAAAGAGTTGTTTAAAGGAACAGGCTGAGGCAGAATCCAAATACATAAAGCTAAGACTTGGAGCACATAGACAATCTAGTGGCAAAGGACTGGTATATATCCTGAAGAGTAAGGAGGTGAATGACAAACAGGTGAGTGATGAAGATGAGCAGGTGAGAACAATCGAGGCTGGCTGGAGGGAGTGTCTGAAATGACACAGCAATTAAATGTTCCTTTAAAGCTGACACGGCACATTATCCTGACAAACTTTCTCTCTTTTTGCAGCTTTTCACCTCTGTGTCGATTAGCGTCTTGTAAATATAATATTTATATTTGTAGTATTTGCAGTTCCCTTGTCATCATTAGATGTTTAAATGGACACTAGCAAGTCCGTATAAGATGAAAGCACTTGTCAAATTAGTCAAGTTTTATAGCTTTTCATGTAAAGTGCAGCATTGTTGTATATCGGTCAGTGAGTTATACTTCTTTTATTTAATGATTGCACCTTACGAGGGCTTAATTATTATTTATCAGATCTTAATTACTGCTTTTATGAGGCTGCTTCATTTTCTCTCAACTGCAGAACGCATTTGTATTTGCATAAAGACAGTCTGTTGTTGCTTAGTTAGCAGTATGAAAGTCGATCAGTCAGACAAGGACAGTTTAATTTCTACCTGTTTCTTCTTTACACCTGTGCTGGAAGAACAACCAGCTGCATATGCATCTAATTATGTATGTGAGCTCCTGCACAGAGCGTAATTCATACTCAATAGTAGCTACAAACAAACTAAAGGTCAGTGAATAAAGCTGAAATGGTCTGTTTGGTTCTGCCTTTTGATTTGGACAAATTAAAGGTGCAATGAGTAACATTTTTGTATATTATTTCCTTGATCAACCTCATCTATGTTGAGAAAAAGTCACTTAACGCCTCTTGGGGGGCGACAGAACAAGCTGTAAACACAAAACTGACATATTCTGAATTGTAAAGTTGTTGTCTGAAAAGCCTGAACCACACTGAGCATGTCTCTGTCATGTCACTGTCTGTTTTTAGGCCATCAGGAGGGTTTCACTCAGGTTATTTTTCTGTGAATTATGTGCTTCTACCATGAATAAGTAGTCAAACTGTTCCCCTTCTTCTGATTTTACAGTGGGAAGTTTGGACAGGTCGTTTTATTTTGAAAACTCGATCTGCTCTGTGCTTATTGACTCTTGCTCACAGCGTCCTTAAAAATTCCTCGGCAGTGTCTGAAACACACCGCCATGTTAGCAAATAGTTGCCTACTTACACATTCTGCCATTTAAACATTAGCATTCGTTTGGAGTTTTCTGGTCACCTGATGTTTCATGTTCACTCTCCTTTTAGTTTTGTTTTGGTCTCCATCAACTCCTGAGGGGAAATATCTCTCTTTAAGTGCTAAAAATATCAGAATTATATTGATAATTGTAGCTTTAATTGTAAGAATCAAACAGTGATCTACTAAAACTGATATTAAGTCTGATATTTAATGCATCTTTAAGTAGATCTATAATTAACATTACCACTTGCCAAGACTTCTCATCATGCAGTTCATTTCTTAGCCTTTAATGGCCGGATGCCAACAGTCATCACGAGCCTTACACACAGAACTGGCGAGTTAACTTACCAGCTGTCGTTTTCCATGGACCCAGAGACGGGGAGGGGGAAGGAGAGGCTTTTAGCTTTGTCTCATCTGTGTCTCAGCATTTCTTATTTCTTCTGTTTTGTTCTTTATCCTAATACCTTGATACATAAAGAAAACCCTTGATGCTGTTTAGCTGCAGTGCTGCAGGAGAGGCAAAAGAGACAAACATTGTACATCATTTTAGATGTGCATCCTCTGAATTTGAGCATATATCTTTGCCTTTCATATAAATCGTAACACCACTTGAGTCAGGCAATCAGCTTCTAAAAATGTATTTCCTGCTAATTCAGTCAGCATCTGCACTCGTTCTTCCCAATGCAAGCTTATCAGATTATCCCTCGATCTAGCCTGCATGCTTTTAACTAAATGCAGCAAGCAGCTTATCTGACGGTTGTTCTTGGCCGGCAAATAGTTTAATGTAATCACTATATCATGACACGGAGCTTTCAGCAGTCTCACTAACATTGGTGATACATTTGCAGACAGCACGGCTAGTTGTCTGCTGAGACACTTGAATGTACTGAATGTCTGGAGGTTTATATGTTGGGTGTTTAGTTGTATTTCTGTCAAGTCAATTAATTCCTGGAGTTTGTAATGATAATTTGATATGTTGATATCTCAGGTGTCAGATTTAAAACTGAACTAATCAATGAATGTAAATAAACAATGTGTCAAGTAATGAAACCGCAGACATATCCCGTTGCATTTTCCCTCTACGGAGCATCCTTAACTCACTGTTTTGGTTCTCTTTTACAACTCTAATCAATCTCGTTTCCAAGCTTCGATAAATCATAAGAACGACAGACTGAATTCTCATTTTGTTTCACCACAATCATCCATCCATTTTGCATAACCGCTTATCCTCATCGGGGTAGTGAGGGGCTGAAGCCGATACAAGCTGGAGTACGCCCCGGACAAGTCTCCACGTCATCACAGGGCTGACACACAGAGACAAGCGACCATTCATACTCACATTCAGACCAGTTTAAAGGCACCACTTAACCTGCATGCCTTATGACTGTGGGGGGAAGCCGGAGTACCCGGAGAGAACCCACGTAGACATGAGGAGGACATGCAAATCCAGATAGGTCTGAACCAGGAACCTTCTTGCTTCTTGCATCCATTCATCTATCCATTTCCTTCCACCTTCCAGCAAGTTTGGCAGGGCGTTCCAGACATCCTTCTTCCCAGCAATACATTCCAGCTCCTCCTGGGGGAACCCAAAGCGTTCGCAGGCTAGATGGGTCTAAATAGTCCTTCCAGCGGGTTCTGGGTCTGCCCAGGACGTGCCCGAAACACCTCCAAAGGAAGGCACGCAGGGGGGCATCCTAATCAGATACCCAAACCACCTCAGCTGGCTCCTTTTCGACGTGAGGGAGCAGCAGCTCTACTCTGAGCTCCCTCTGGATGTCCAAGCAGCTCTTCTGAACAAACGAGTGATGTTTGCAGTGATTCAGAGCTCTTCAAACAAGCTAACGTGAAGGTAACTGTTAGCTGCCCATCACAAAGGAACAGACAAAGTTAGCTGCTTGCTGGTGAACAGGTTGTTTGAGCAACCAGGCGTCATTCAACGCACCTCAGGTCCAACAACAACAACAACGAGCCACGCCTTTGCTGATTTTTAGATTAGCCGGGAGGCGGAAGAGGCAAGATTGCCAAGATGGCGATGGACAAAACCACCACGCTCTGTGGGTGACGTCACAGACACGACGTCCATTCTTTATACTGTCATTGAACCACACACACACACACACACACACACTCATGGTCTCCTGCTTGTGTCATACAGCATTTAGCACCATACATTTGTTTCCAGTTCAGTTACGACATGAAGCAGGGATTTGTCTAACATGTTTAATTTAATTTAGTCGTCTCCTTTTGGATAAAGTCAACGTGGCATCAATACTAAGTACACAATACACATTTGTCATGATCACAAGTCCATTTCAGTGAGGCAGAAAATCACCTGCAGACCGTTCAAAGATCTGCACTTTTGTTAAAATATTAGTACAACTCGAGGGTCTGTTAGTGTTTGATTATGAGTTGAGTTAATTAAAGTGTTAATCTTAAATTCTTACATAATGGAAAAGCGTTGTGATGAGTCCTTTGGTGCAGCTTTAGTTTATGTAAGGAAGCCATTAAAGGTTGTGTACATACTGTATGTCGTGTTCTATGCTTTTGTTTACATTATTGCTGTCTTTGTGTGGCTTATCTAGTACTCTAAATATTGCTTTAATTGGTGCTCCTACTACTGAGTATAATTATTCAGGGTTTTATAACTCATTGTTCCACGTCACCGGCAGAAAAGAGGAAAAGGTTTAGGCTCTTCAGTTTATGTGTGTAAATGTCGTGGCACAACAAACGATAGGAATCGTGTCATCCTTCTTCACTGGGAAGATCAGTAACCCTCAAAATGACGTGCACTTGCGCTAGAAAGTATAATACAAATTAGTATCATCCTATCAGGGCCTACATGTTAATTATCTTGGCCTATGGCATTCAAAAACTGGGCTATGTGAGGTCTTTACACATGGAACCATTCAGATACAGAAGATGCATATAAAGCCAAAAAGGACATTTAAAAAATGGGATCATGGTGAACTCATGCATCAGACAGAAATGTAACATCAGTTTTAATACGATAAAACAATGGGAATGATCCCTTATTGCACGACGTGCGAGCCAAAATAAAACCAACATACGTGTCTCCCCCGGCAGGTTGTAGGACACTGGTGATACGGGATTGAGTGTTCAAGCTCTTTAAACACACAATATTACATTACATATGATAAGACATGATATGACCAATTATAGGAGTAAAGTTGAGGCCCGTTTCTTTCAGTTTTTGTTGCTAACGCTTCGTTGTTTACATCTATACTCACCCTAAATCTCTAAATTCTCGTCCATGAAGACAGATGAGTGATAAAAATAGTGATGTGGAGGGTAGACCTACATTGTTAGTGTGCTAATCTCTGGAGAGTGGCTCATGAAATGAAACTGAATCCTCATTACGCTGAGGACCCTGAATCTCTTCTCTCTTTAAAACAATACACAGATCTTTGACTTTAAAATCAAAAGTAATCAGACACTACAATAAGAGCAAATCTTCCCTGTTTGAGCATTTTGCACCAAGACCAATCTGATTCTGATCATGCTGCTCCCTCTAGTGGTTCATCCCCTCTAAAAATGTTAGAAATGACTACAGAGTCACGCCATGAACGGAGTTTAACAACCAACATACAGATAAGTTTGTTCTGATCACGTGGTTAACAGCAATCATTCCCTCAGCTCCTTACTTGCACAATTAATATTAAAAACAACATTTCAAGATAGTAAATGTCTTGCAGACAGATCATCCATGACCTCAAAGTTATGAATAATTGACTCTACATACAATATTAGGATGACACGTTCTTCTGTGCTTGTGCTTGACTGTTGTAAATACTGCAAAACACAACATGTGATGACATTCTCTGCCTTTAAAGCATCACATACGTCTTATTGTCACTTACAGTACTGGATGTCAGGATATTTAAAATGCTCCCTTGCTGCTTTATATAAAAATACACAGGTTTCAAAGTCACTCTGTTATGAGGATTTTTTTTTTTTTTTTTTTTTTTGTATGCTTCCTAAAAAACAAGGTGAGTCAGATCACCCTTACATCCAGTACATTTTGGGTCCTTAAATCCCGCATGGTGACAACATAAAGGAGGCTTTGCTTCGTCAGCAGGAGAAACAGAATTTTAGAAAAAAACTCTAAAGTGAAACAAACTTTTGGACCTCCAGGCAAGAAAAACTAAAAAACTAACGTCATCTCAGCCGGTGTGATTATTTAGTTCATATGCAGTAAATGAGGTCAGTGCTTAATGACAGTTCCCTGCTTCATTTTTGTTTGTTATAATCCGATGGCTTTTCAGTCGACTAGATCACGTGCAACGGGGGAAAAAGTGTCCCGAGCCTGCGGCGTTCTTTTTTCTGTACTTCAGAGTCTACTTGCAATGAACACTTCTGTCAGTCAGCCGTAACAAGAAAAGCAGATGCCGAATTAAACTCGTCGTGTCAATTAACCTGAATGGAAACAAACAGGATGACTTCATCTGCTGCTGCATCCAACATGAATAAGAAGAGAGCGTCCTGATTGTGTTCAAAATAAAAAAAGGGGGTCAGTTGAGCCACTAGAGGGAGTGTTACGCCACAATTTACTTTATAAAGTGCTCCAAAACTACAATGAATGCCCCATTTTACCATCTGCACTTTCCAGCTCTTTTTTTTTTATAAAAAAGGGCTATTTTGAAGCTGTTGAACTATTTAAACAGTTGAAATGACAATGATTAATAGAGAGCTTGATGTAAAGATGTGGTTAAACTTTCCACAGACCTGCACGCTGTCAGCTTTCAAAATGTCAGAATGAGCGTGTGGAGCATCTTTAAGTGTCTGTCTGTCATCCAGAGCAGCATGATTGTTGAAAAAAACCCAACAACAACAACAACAACAACAAAACCTCCAGAAAACCCACAACCTGGCGTTGGCAGCTCCATCAATCATGTGCACATTTTAGAGCAGCAGACACGCACCACATAAACACTGAACATCAATCTGTTGTTGACAGGGTCCTCATTAGTACATGGATGTTGTGTTTTTATGAGAGAGAGAGAGAGAGAGAGAGAGAGAGAGAGAGCGAGGGAGAGCGAGGCCAACAGGGAGGTAATAACAGCAAAATCAATTTCACACACGGCTGCCTTAAGGAGAGGTGAGTGGCAGCGGGCATCTTGATCTGTCCATCAGCCTGCCTGTTTTGTTTTTTTTCGCCGATGTGGCAGCATCATAACTCCTGTTAGACTAACTGGTCGACGAGGGCCAACAAGCATGGCTACATGGGTATGATATGGCTATTAGAGGCACCTGCTATATCAAGAATCCCCACACGCGCCGTATCCATATGACATCTCTGTCTGCAGAGGTGTACAGTGCAGCTAAGCTCATCCACCGACTGTTTAACCTTCAACTCCGCTGAATAATGGAGGAGAAAAATGGGCCATGAGGGAGTATATTCTGTGTGTCGCGGATGATTTCTGCGTTTCATTTCTCAAAATATACTGAGATAATCTTCTAAATCATCTTGTAAACACATTACGGAAGATTTATATGTAAAAGGCGTCTGCTGATGTGCCAAGGAGGCAAATATTTAGTGATAGTTTCAGTCTTCTTTGCACTCATATCTTCTATAGAGCAAGTGATCACTGGAAATGTCACTTTGTCCTGAGAAAGAACTCAATGACAATACATCCTCAACTTTGCCAGTAACAGAACAAAAGAGGAACAGGAGACAGCTGAGAGGACGTCACATTGTTGTGTGATATGAAGGTAATGACGTCCTTCACACATTCAACGATTCAGTTACCTGCAGTACAGTACCTTTCATTTCATGCAAATCCGTACAAGGTCCTGATCACGCTGGAGGCTGTTTTTTTTTTTTATTCTCAATATGGCTATTTCGATATGGCTATTTTTACGTTACTAGGACGACAGTACTGAATGTATTTGGTGGGGGAAAAGTTGGATTTACAGCAGAAATGTGTCTCACTGTGAGCCAATGTCATGTAACGTCTTTTGCGTCCAACAACGAGATCAACAGGATCAAAAAAATTGATGGGATGATGGGAAAGTTACTCGCCTTCTTGCCGAGAGTTAGATAAGAATATCGATACCACTCTCATGTCTGTACGCTAAACTATGAGCTTAGCATAAAGACTGGAAACAGGGGGAAACAGCTAGCCTGCTAGTTGATTTCTTGGAATTGTGAATTGATTTCTAATTAGTGAATTAGTGAGATTTACAGGTGCTGGTAAGTGTTTGTTATCTTTAGGCAAAGCCAGTCTTTATACTAAGCTAAACCAACCGACTGTAGCCTCAAATATTTAACTTACAGTGCAGCACTGTGTCTTTTTCTGCAGACTTTTATAGGGATATTTTCTTGCTGGTAATACAGCTTCAGTAAATCCCATTTCTTGAACTCTCCCTAACAAAATTAACAGCTAAATGAGTGACTGACATCAGCTAACTCTGGCACTGCCTGTAAAATATAACTCAGCGGGTTGATCTACTTCAGGATTTGCCCTTTCCTTTGTTCAACCTTCAAAATGTGTTACACCATGCTGCCTGGGCTCCGCTCCGTAGAAGACCTCATCCGGTAACACGAGACATTTCACCAAG
The DNA here is from genome assembly GCA_033000465.1 of Sciaenops ocellatus. Classification (NCBI taxonomy): domain Eukaryota; kingdom Metazoa; phylum Chordata; class Actinopteri; family Sciaenidae; genus Sciaenops; species Sciaenops ocellatus. The sequence goes on along the minus strand of CP136866.1, from coordinate 23,872,836 downwards.
AAATGCAGTGAAATAACGAGACGTGTTAAAACTGAAAGTTAATTCTCGCTCACATTTGTTAGACACAATTTAAGGAGACGACTGACAGCTCCCGAGTCTCTCCCCTGCAGCACTTGTTTAACAGTTCAGTCACATTCCTGTACTGTACATGCCAAAATGTCCCTAAGCAAACAACCAACTCACTATTTTATTGCTGCAGCGGTCTACCGACAAATGGCTTTACTTTCTGTTCCCTCGATTTGTTCATGCAATGACTGAATCACTTGCACAATCTTTGTCTACTATTTTGGCAACCCATTATGGCAGGAAAGAAGCTTAAATCCTACTGTTACATGAGTTAATAACTTACTACTTTCTGTCCGACTGATCCCCAATTTTATTTCCAGTATTTCCGGATTAGTTAATCCATCTTGTATAAGAAAGATGTTTTGCAAGTTGGTACTGTACAAGAGAGGATTTCAGGGCTGATCAGCTCCCAGGCAAAGCTCCACTCCACACGCCTAGTTTAGGGACTTTCATTCTGACCATTTTATTTCATTTTGACCGTCATTTGGCCGATATTCAGGATCTAGAGTTTTTTGGAAACCCGCTACCGGAGTCCCTTTTGTTCTCTTGAATAATTTAACTTTGCATCATCTAGCCTGCTGGCACCAAAGCAACAAATCTTATTAATATTCAAATTGAAGTACACTGCGATCAATAAATATAAACCCATTTATCCTACTAAACGTATACATTTACATAGCGGTGCAGTTCATTTCAGGATGGTGGTGCACACATCCAAAACATTTCGCCAGGTGCAGGGTACAAAAATAGGAAAATGAAAAAATCCCATGCTTTATCGTGACTGCAGGTCAAAAGGGATCACGAGGCAACAAGCCGATGAAGACCTTCACAGTCAGACGTAGCACGATATAAAGAGGACAGTAGCATATTCCAGTGTGCAGGTGTTCTTTCTTCTGTTGAGTCAGATATTTCTAATTTGGTTGATTTGTTCCCATGCTTGCTGTTCGAGGACCTTAGGAAGAAAAAAATAAATGTATTCTCAGTGTGTTCTCCAGGATATGGAAGTGCATCGAGAGCACTTTTTGTTTATCTGTTTGGCAAGAAGAATAGTTTCCTCTTATTGTTTGCAAACTCCCGTAATCCTTATTTACTTCCCATCTGTTAAAAGAAATTAGTCACTCTTGTTGCCAAGCAAAGTCTAACCACCTTTTGCCACCATGGTGTCCTTTGATAAGTAAACCACCCAGTAGACCATGTTAAAAGCCCCGAAGGACACTGGAAACAGGATCCGTGCGTACTTGTCAATTTTGCTGGTTCCACCCATACCAGCGGTGGTGGGCTGAGAGCACGGCGTCTGCTTTAGCTCCAGTTTGTTCCCCATCATCTGGATGCGCTCCAGCTTGGGCCCCAGCAGATGCTGCAGGGACGAGGAGCTGGCGTTCTGCTTGCACGGCGTCGCCGCCATCACGTCTGGTGTGGAAGCTGCCGCCTGAGGCGTTCCCCTCACCAGCTGGGTGGAGGAGGAAGCCACGCTGAGCAGGCTCTCAGATTTGGGGCTACAGCGAGAGAGGGTGGAGGAGCTGCCGTTAACGCCGCTGGCTAAAGGTCGCAGCGGTCTTGCTCTTCCCACTCCTGAAATGTTGATGGTGGACTGGGCTCTCTGGTGACTGCTGGCCTCTTGGTGGGAAATATAATTCATCCTCTTTCTCAGGTTACCGTTGGTATCAGGATTCTGCTGAGACAGATAAAAAATACTGATTTCTCAATGCATCAGTTATACATACAAACATATACAGTAGAACCAATATGTTAACTTGTATTGGTATGTATGTGCAGCAGACGTGTAAAGCTTTGGACTTCATGTTGACGGTGGTGTCTTTTTTTTAGCCCTTTCTACAACCAAAAATACAAGAGCAAATGACTTCAACGTGAGCCACAAACGTCGCTAACTCAGTTACGACTTATACTACTACTAACCCAGCGTTATTTCCAAAGCTAATGCTACTGTAGCTAGCAACGTTTTGTGGGTTTAGAGTTTAAATACATTTGAAATTTGTTCAAGCTAATGTTTGCAGCCTTCTCCTGCTGTTTATTGGACTCGCCGCCATCTTAGTAGTCCCGCTTCTTCATCTAAAAATCATCATAGACGTGGATCATCTGAATGACGCCTGGTTGCTCAAACAAGCCACCTGTAACAGCACCCACTTTACGCCTTAATATAATTTGAGGGTGGTTTTGTTGAAACGTGGACCCACATTTAAGAGAAAACAACACGAGGATTTGTAGTTTAAATAACGTTCACATCCCCCCTCTCTGTTTCACATGCAGGGAAGGTAAAACTCACTTGCTTTTCCCTCCTGAGAAGCGGCCCGGGCAACATAAACCTTGTCATATTGATCTGATTACAGTCCCCCTGACACAGATGGCCTTCATCTGGAAGCAGCGTGTGCAATACAGATGTCACTTACCAAGGATTTCACTCATTTCACACAAGCTTAAGACAGAAAGTAGGTAGCACTTCATCGGAGCGGTAATGCAGTGTAGCGTCAAAAGGAGCTTATCCTTTGAGAGTTGATGTTTTCAAGCAAGGGAGAGTGTGATGCTGGTACTGAGGCATTTGCAGGACTAATCCCCCCCCCTCCCATTTGAAACTGTAAGGATGTTAGTGTTATTGTGTCCCATGTGTAGAAGTACACACAGGAGGTGTGTGTGGATAGTGGGGTTTGCTTTTCCACCCTGAAACACCGCGACCCTCTCGCCTTCGGTAGCACCAAACGGGACCTCGCTCTCGAGGAAGAGAGTATTAATTTTTCTCCCCCTTGGTCTCCGCCGCCTCTTTCTGAAACCTATACAGATGTACCCGGGCTGCGTTGCCGTGGCAACCTACTAATCCACTGAAGTGCCGTTGTCACTATACCCGCATTCAGGCATGATTACGACACACTGGGATTTGGACTGGAGGGGGCAACTAAAAGTAGTTAGTGTAAAACTGACATATGCATCGCCGGGTTATGTCAGCTTCAATGACCTACGTGTGCATTTAATGTTATCTCTTTAGATGAATATGAAGCCTCCCCCTTTTCACAGCAATCCCATCTGTATGTCAGTGTTTACAGCCGCTGCCATGAATGCGTTCATCATATCTGACTAAAATAGCTTCATGGCATATTCATGAATCCAATCCATATGTCAGCTACCAGGGCGTCAATGTAATTTGTCTCATTTGATACAGAAATAGAAGATTATGTCAGTTTATTCATGCAGAATTTCAAAATAAAAGGTTTCACAGCATCATGAAGCACCTCGTGATTAGTCTTACACATCCATGTTGTGAAGCTGTTTTCAGATGCAGTTTTTTCTCTCTCTCTTTCACATTTTTTGTCTTTTTTTTTTTTTTTTTAATAGACAATAAACAAATTAGCAGCTAAATTTATGACTATATGAATATATCAAATTTATCGGCCACCTCATTTATCACATTTAACATGTCAAGCTGTGGTTGACTTGACCTTTTTCAGGAACAGTGACATTGTTTTCCACATAATCAAACATAATAATAACATAATTTGTGGTGCTAAACCTTCACAATGTTTCATTTCACTTCCACATCCAGATACCAGCATGTTCTGGTGGTACATAAAACCCTAAAAATCACAGCCTGGGATCAGATTTTTACTGTTTCTTCTACATCTCTGATCCTCTCGGCTATCATGAGCAGGAGCACAGCTGACGATCCTCAGGCTGGCCCACTCCTGGCCGTTCAAACGTCTAGGCTAAAGGCCAGATACAGTAAGCACATAATAAGGGACATGCTGTGTAAGTGCTCCTTTAAGTTAAGTGCTATCAGACTGTTTGCCACGTCCCATTTGAGGGAAACAAAAATCACCTGCAGCACTTCCTCTGCGTCCTTGACCTTGACAGGCGTGGTTTGGGGTACCGGGGGACATTTGGCTGGCTTCTTTTTGGCCCGCTCGATCTGTGCGTTGGTGAAGTAGTTTACAGCGGCGAACTCAATGAGGGCAGAGAAGACAAAGGCGAAGCACACAGCGATGAACCAGTCCATCGCAGTGGCGTATGATACCTTGGGAAGGGAGTGGCGTGCGCTGATACTGAGTGTCGTCATGGTCAGGACAGTGGTGATGCCTTCAATGGTAACAAAAGCAGAACAAACACGTGAGATTAGAGACAAGTCAAAACAATTCTAATATATATAATTTGCAATCAAAAATATTTTATTTACAATTAAAACCAGTTTTCCCACAGATCAGCATCAAACATCGTCTCAGTGAAAACACCCTGCAAGAGATTTTCTTCATCTCATTGCCAAATAAAGCAAAGTGATAAAGATCATTTGCACAGTGTTCAATAACCCATGTACATTATGTTGGTCCTCATCAGCATATTTCATTAACTGAATGCAGGGGGATAATGATGCAAATACATTTGGCTCTGCGACATGGGAAACAAAACGAACAACATTATTTACACCTACATTCAGTGATTTTTTGGCTACATGGAGGCAGCATACAGTGTTTATTATGACATGTTACCACCGTATAAAGTTGATATGGCTATTGTGTTAGCAAACAGTCGCCTAAAAGCAACATTAGGATTCATTTGGAGTTGTATTTCTGGCTATGAATATTGCTTCAGCTCTATTTTGGGCTCTACCAACTCCTGAGGAACATATCTGTCTCTTTAGTTCGTAAATTGCGTCTCAGCTTTTTGCAGATGATGTGTTTCTCTTGACCTTCAGCATGCACTGAGGCGATTTGGATGAAAGTCAGCACCTCCTCCAAGTCTGAGGCCATGCTGCTCTACCTGAGAACGGTGTAATGCTCCTTCTGGGTTGGGAGAGAGTTGCTGCCCCAAGCGAAGGAGTTCAAGTATCTTTGCGGTCTTCTCCACCTATGGTCATGAGCTTTGGGGTAGTGGATACAAGCAGCTGAAATGAATCTCCCCTGTCGGGTGGCTGGGCTCAGCCTTAGAGATGCCGTAAGTAAGGTCCCATAGGGAGCTGCAGCTCCTTTGCATCAAAAGGAGCCAGCTGAGGTGGTTTGGGCATCTGATTAGATCCTTTGGAGGTGTTCTGGGCACGTCAAACTGGTAGTCCTTAGGACAGACCCAGAACCTGCTGGGGGGGGTCTGGGTCCTGAAGATTCCTTCAGTATCCCCCAGGAGGAGCTGGAATGTGTTGTTAGGAGAGAAGGATATCTGGAAGGCCCTGTTAAACCTGCTGCCACCGCTACGTGACCCCGGATAATCTCAAGTAAGTAATGGATGGATGGATGGATGGATGGATGGAGTTCCTAAATGCTTCACTATGTTCACCTCAAGTTAATCCGCTCGGTGCTAAGTAGGTCGATTAAAATGGTTTATTGGACCTTTTTCTGCTGAAAACAGCTACCTGCTCAGCAACAGACAAAGTGAGCAACTAACTGGTGAAAAAATGAGATATTTAGCAGCTAAATAGTCTCTCAGGAGTTGGTGAATACCAGAACCAAACTACAATAGGAGTGGAAAATGGGCTGAAAGCTGAAAGCAAGATTGATGAGAGCTGTAAGAGTGAACCAAAACAGCAACGCTGTGGGCCAAACAAAGAAAAACACTGTCGGTAGCCGAGGAACAACAGAGTTGGGTACTAATTCTCACTATAAGCAACCATTTCATCCACTGTTAGTACAAAGATATAGATTAGCACAACTTTGTTACACTAGGAAGGTCAACTAGGACAGCTAGGTTAAGTAGCCACACCATCTCTCTCTTCAGTGTGTTAGGCTTTATCACATTATTGCAGCTACCTCCTCTCTATTTCTTGCTTTTTCCCAGGATTCAAAACAAAACTTCCCCACCGATCGACAAATAGGATTATTTCCGCCTGCAGACAAGCTCGATCAAATAATGTTGGTATTGCTACCGAGAGCTTACAGTTGCCTAAAGCGTATTAAACAGCAGCAACTGCTGACCCTCCATCTGTGGAAGCAATATAGCCAAAGTCAAGTGAGTTTATACAATACAGTTAAAGGACACACTGAACTGAGACCTCGCCATCCAAGAGAGATACTATAAAAATAAAACGAGACACCGATCTGGCCAACACGCAAGGTCACATGTGTCTCCTACAGTAAACAGAAGGTTACAGTATAAGCCTGTAGCTCATCATTCGTCCTTGGTATTATTATTAACCAATAGCAATAATGTGATTTGGAGAAAATCCCTTTTACGTTAGAGACCTGGAACAATCTGTGCTGCAGAGTCCTTGCCCAACATAAATTCATCCCCTGCGCCTGGACGTGACCGCCATATAATTACCTGTCAATCAAAAGCAGCTGGCTGACATTGATAGGTGAACTGCAGCTCGAGGCCACAGACGGAGGATATTAACCTCTGATATGAAGCTGTTCTCAACATAAGCAAAAACTAAGATGTTTGATAGCTATACTGCAAAGCTTTCATGTGTTTTTGTTGTTCCAAACCATTGAAATAAATCAGACTAACTGTGGGACTAATGGTCTATGTGTGTAAATAGTGCAGTGCTGCACTGAATGTTTTTATTTTCATATTTTTGTGGATTTTTTTCAGTCAATAATTTCATTTTTACTCAGCCACCTTTTGACGGTAGTGCTACAGCTGAGCAACGCTTCACTCAATTAAATCTTTGCACCAACTGTTTCATTTTCACCTCCAAACAATGACAGGATTGCAGGCTGCAGGGGATATTTTGGTACTTTATCTACCCCTGAAAATAGAAAAACAGATGCTGAATGACAGCTTAAAGGAAACACTCAAATCTCTAAAGTCGCTGAAATAAGCAGTTCAAGACTTTGGAAAATCTACATCTTTCCGAGAATTAGTCAAAAAGATTGATATGAATGGTCTCATGTCTGCAGATTTCACGCAGAGTTAAAGTCAGGAAGTTATTAGCCTAGCTTAGCTTAGCATAACGACTTGAAGCACGGTGAGACAGCTAACCTAGCTCAATCCAAAATACAAAAATACATTTGCCAGCACGTCTGAATGGCACTTTATCAAGCCACCCAGTACTTATGTGGGAGTATCTTTAGATATAGCACTGTTGTCTCAGTCTCACTGTGACAACACTCTCGCCCAACTTTATTCACCAAATAATTAGCATGCAACATGTACCGATTAAAAAACTACACTTCTACACTACTACACTACACTACTTGTGTTCATTCGTGCACTTTAGAAGACAGCCTAAGTAGCTGTTTACCCCAGCTTGCAGTCTTTATGTTAATCACCTCCCGCCTCCATTTATGTACAGTTGGCCACACCTGCACACTCAGCATTGCAGTGAACAGTCACGTTACACGTCAAAGGCATTACTTGATGCTTTGAGCATGCTATTTACTCTGACCCCTCCGTGTGAAGCCAAGAAGCTCAAACTCAACGCTCCTGACAAACTGCTCCTTCCACGCTCATAGCAGGACACCGTGGTTGAGTCACCGCGGCAGGACGTCAAAACTGAAATCCAAACACAAACCACCCTCCTCTGTTCCCACCACAGAGCCTTACTCATCACCACACGCACATTCAAACACAGGAGATAACAGCGGAAATCCGCCGCCTCGACTGCTACAACAATAACTGTGCTGCTGTGACGTCTCTGTCAGAATGAACAGTTCGGGGTGGACTCGACATGAGAGCAGTGTTTTTATAATGAAGGTCATGGAGGGTTTACCTGCTCAGCAAAAACTGAAAACACAAACTATGCAATCAACACACTGTGTCAAATACACACTGAATGGATACAGGTGACACTGCAGTGTCCATTAATAGAGGTTGGTTGGTTGTTTGGTCATCATTAGTGATACAGCATGCTGTCACAGTTTGACTCAATGCTCCTGCCAGTCAACAACAGGCCTGTTATTAAAATTAAGGGTAGTGTACCAACTTTACACATCAAAGTCTGTTTGCAGGTCTTGGGGAGCATTGCATGTTTTTATTTTGTGGCTCCAGAGGATGCTGCTCGAGAGCTGACTAATTGGTTTGTTGGTGTTGAAGTTTGAAAATTTAAAAAAGTATGTGAGGTGAAGCAGACCTCTGTGAGCACGCTGCTCATCTCTGCTTTAGGCGAGCAGGTTGAGGCTATTACACATGAATCTCCAATTGGCGGCTGAGCTGCACTGTGGGTAATGTAGGCACCAGGAAGAATGATGATTGATAAGGAAGAATGGGTGGAATAAAAATATATCTGGTTCTGCTGCTGTTCATGAGTTACAGGACTGTCGTTTTAAGCACCACAATGGAAACAAATAAACGTATATAACTTATAATTAGAAAGATTACAAAAGATGCACCATTTATTGTTGTAACTTAATAGTTTATAACTGATATATAAACCATCAATAAGAACAAATCCGGGGTTGTTATGTTGTGAAAATCCCTTTGGCTGTTCCTTTATTCTTTCTATTTGGTAAAAATGTAGTTAAAGATGTCAGTAAGCCATTAATTACTGCTTGTTAATGAATGGAGTTTAGTCATGGCCCATTTCCAGAGAGTGGCCAAACAGTCAAATGATTTTTTTAACAACATAGCAACCCAAACTTGTCCATATTAATTGCTTATAACTGATCTATAAAGAATTAGTTCATGATTTACAGACGTTAGTAATATTCATTAAATCCCTTTATGCATGGTATCTTATTAGAAAGTTGTGTGTTTTCACTGAACAGAAACTCATTCAACACTAATGCAAAATGAAAAATTAACTACTTCTGCTTCTAACCTCTTTAACTCCACATCCTTCATAAACAGTTAACAGTCACATAGCTGTTCAACAAATCATTAATCAGCGCCTACACTCGTTTTCTTTCTATTATTAGTCATGCTGAAAAACTACAATTACCTCTTGAAGATTAAGCTCCAAAATAAAATCAGTGCCATGACTATCAGAGAGGTCCTTTAACAATAAGACAACAGCACCGACATTGGTCTAGTTTTAGGTCATACTGTGATTCTGCGTCTCTGTCGACACACAATAACCAGTCTGTTCACGGACACGGACTCAAACTTTACAACAGAACCACAAACAGTGCAACTCGTTCACAGGCCAAAAACTGGAAAGGACCGAGCAAGCAATTCAACAACCCTTTGAACATGTGATAAAATAACATTACAATCCTCATAAGCAACTGATATTAACTGTAGGAGTAGAACTGAGTCCAGCTGCAGAATAAAAAATAACTAAATGACGGCCCAGAGGGATTTACTGACTGTCAACAGCTAGCTTCACCGCGGTGGCTGCACAGATGGCTCAGCTGCGCGTTTCACACACCCTTCCAACTCTGAGTAAAACTAGCTAGGTGACTCCTGAATGACTCGTGCTGAGATGAAGACACAACATGAAAACAGCTTTTAAAATCACTGGGAGTTGTATTTCTACAGAGACTAACAAAGACCCGGAAGCTAACACGTCTCGGACCACTGAAGCTGAAGTTGATATTGACCTTCCATCAACCTCTGTACAAGCAGTGAACAAACCAACCCCCAAATGTTAATGTAAAAGAGCACTGCTGTGATTGCTCCCTGTAATATATACTTAAAAGTGTAATCCCCTACTAAGAAAACTATTTTTACTTTTAGAGTAATGCGTTAGTTACTGCCCAACACTGCCGTTAACTACATTTAGTACTGAGTATTTTGGTGTTACAGCCTTTTACTGGGTAGATTAGTGGAGAATAAACCATAATTTAACTGTAATCTCTGTTTTTAAATGTAGAAATGATGACATAACTGAAATAACCTTTGTTATTTTTGTTTAATGTGAGGCCTTTAAAGCAGCACAGTGTTTTTTAACTTTTAGAAAGATCTTATTTTGTTCTGTATAAATGAGAAATCAAGTTTACAAAATGCTCTTATTGGATCTGTAGATACATAAAACTTCCCATGGGCCATCTGGACTACTTTTAATGCTCTCACAGGGCATCTTTTATTACAGTTTCAACCCATCTAAAAAGCCATAAAACATCTTGAGAAGATTTTGTATTGCCCACTGGTTGACAAGCCAAAACTATTTTTGCAGACCCAAATTTCTGGTCTTTGTTTAGAGGATGCACCAAAATGTTTTGTCACCCGTTCTTGCATTTCAAACCAGTTTTAAAGCCAATGATGAATTTGCATTCCATGTAGCAATCTTCAGATAAAAAATAAATAAATAAATAGCAGCTCTCTATATTCCCCATAATCACCTCACACTGTACCAGCACCTCATTGTGCAAGGTGGAGAGACACTCCAGCTCTGATTGCTCCGTTGGCATGCAGGCGTCAAATAAATAAACAGAGAGCAGAAAAGCTGTGCAGGATGAGGTCTACATACCGAAGACTGTGCGTGCCGGGACTGATTCTTTATTTATCCAGAAGGACACTTGGGAGAGGATTACTGTCATTATGCAGGGGATATACGTCTGAATCATGAAGTAGCCCATTTTACGTTTCAAGTGGAAGTAGACCGTCATCACCACGTATTCACCTGCAGGAGAAATGAATTAGTTTGATTAACAAAGAACTTAAAGTCGCAGGATTCATTTTCAGACGTCACATTTGATTCGATTTCATCATTTTTTTCAAACTCCTCTATATATTACTAACTCAGATGCACACACCTGTTGCAACCTCGTGCTACTGAAGGTTTTATTTGGATCGTTCAGTATTTATGTGAACTGAAATGCCTCAACTCGTGATGTTTACAGTGTTTGATTTCAAGATGCTGGAGTCAAAGCCCCAAATCCTCCCAATATCTGACACCACTGCTGCATTTATCCTGTCTGTCATAAGGAGAATACAGCGTACAGCTGGTAAATCTACCAGTTTTCACAATACACGCAGACAGCTAAACATATTTTCTTTCAATAAGAGAAAACAGATTTTACACTCTACCTTTTTTTCAGAATAAACTTGTAAAAGAAAGAAATAAACAACCGAGTTCACCACATCAACCCCTGCAAACATTTTGCCTCGGAGCGTTCGGAAAAACTCTCAGTTGATAGATCAAAACGGGTTGAAAGGATGAGCGAGTCTCACCTGTGATGGATTTAATCGTTTCGCTGGAGACCGTCTGACCGATGAGATCATACTGAACGAGGCTGGAGGACTCAGGGGGGACCTCCACCGAATGCTGAGGCCCTTTGGTCCAAGTATAGATCATCTCTGTTTTAGGGTAGGCATCTGTGGGAAGACAGCAAAGCCACCTCGATGTGAGTCACTTACTGTAAGTTGTGAACAGTGCGGTTTGAAAAACAAGACCTGCTGTACAGGAACAACTCTGCGTGTGTTTGTAACATTCGCACAGGGTATTGCATACTGTCTTTGTCCATGTAGTGATATGATAACTTGCATATTTGCTATTGGTAGTTTGATCCCTCTCCTCTAGTGTGCATGTCGATGTGCCCTTGGGCAAGACACTGAACCCCCAATTGCTCCCAAAATGTGGAAAATGACTACTAACTGCAGCAGAGCAGTTTGCATCAACGTATGAATGGATGAATGTGATGTGTAGTGTAGAAGATGTGCACATACAGTAAGAACAGTCCATTTACAGCAAGTGTATGTGTCTACCTGTGAATATAGATACATTTATGGATACATATAGATAGTTAAACACTCTCCGCCTCTGACCAGGCTGGGCTAAAATGCTAAAGTGCAAACTGACGTTGATTAATATCATAAAAGTGCAATGAACCAGGAGCTATAAGGACTGAACTAGACATTTGTCATTTGCATCTATTGATTATTTTGGCGGTGTAACAAGCTGTAAAGTTGACATTTAATAAAGACAAGGTTGTTAAGGCAAATGCATTTGCAAACAGCCGGCTATTTATACATCAAGCTGACACGGAGCGACATTAGCATTCATTCAGAGTGTTGTTTCTGGCAATCTGATGAATGACCGTCCAATGTTCACTCTCCGTTAGCTCTGGTTTGGGCTCCTCAAACTCCTGCAGTGAACATCGAGCTCTTTGGCTGCTAAATGCTACACTATGTTCACCGGCTCGTCTCTAACTTTCTCTGCTGTTTAGTGCTGAGCAGGTAGTGTTACAGTTGATTTATCAGGGCTTATTCACCGAACACAGCTGCCTGCTGCTGCTGGAATTGAGGTTGATGAGAGCAGTGAGACCGGACCGCAACTTAAAAGTGGACTTATTATGCTCATTTTCAGCTCTGTATTTTTAGACTCCACTAGAGTAGCTTTGCATGATTCACTCTTCAAAAACACCTTATTTATCATATACTGGCACTTCATGCAGGTCCACTCTAAAAGTCCACTTTCTCCTAATTGGACACTTCGCGGGAGCCTGCCGAGGGGCAGCAACTAGCTGGCGCAGCAGTAGTGCTTCTGAACACCATTTCATCCTCTTGCCTTTGTGCTCAACGACATGACAGCTTCAGTAACTTAGCAGCTAGGAAAACAGCGGCACTGAATTTGATTAATTTACTGTTCATCAGGCCAGAAATGAGACAAGAATTGGGTTGGAAAAACGCTAAACACCGCAAGAGAGGAGAGTTTCTAGGGTCTTCTAATGTGCAGCTAGTTTCGCGACTATCTGTAGTTGCTGTTAGCTAGTTAGCCGTGCAGCTAACTTAACTACTATTAGCTGACACTACCCAGACTGCGATTTCAAAGCACCAGGAGAGTGTTGGTGTTAATACATCTCTAGTAGAGGAGCTCTGTGCCGCATGCACCCAGTCTTTAGCTAACCGTTAACGTTGATGGCAAGTAAAGCCACAGACTCACCAGCAAACTCTGTGAATTACCAAATAGTTGAGGCAGAGCAAACTGAAGGACACCAGACACCGACTGAAAAAGCACTTTCTGTGAGACAAAAAAAAATGTGAAGAGAAGTCTTGAGCAGAGCTTGAGCTGTATAAATACACTCAGCCGTACTGTCAGTGTAGCAGATTTCCAAGACCAATTAAAGAACTTGGTGATGATCTCACTTCTTCTCTTGTATCATTCGTTGGTTCGTCGTGAAGAATAGAAAAAAAACATTGGAGATGTTGCATTCAGGGCAGACTGAACTTCATCCAATTACCTAATTTTTTTGACACTTTGATATCAAAATACAACACTGTAACATTCACTAAGGCTCCTTTAAATCCAAAAACGATGAGCTAAAAAGACACTAAACACTCCGCAGAGCTGAGGGGAACTGCAGAGTTTCTGTAGGTTCATCACTACAAATGAAACTTCTGACATTATACACGTAATTTCTTCAGTTAATATATGAAGATTAATCAGTGCAAGTGAAGTCATGTGTTAAATGGCTGCCACAGTGATATTTAATATCCATAAAGGTTTTTAAGTCATTACTGTTCATTGTTTCTCCAAGAGTTGTATTCACGACAAAGGGGAAAAGCTTGTGAAGCAGCGGGATACTGAAACTCTCCACCGACTAATTAATTTTTCAGGTCCACCAGCGCTGTGTGGCAGCTTGACCCCTCACTTCTATTCAAACACAGGAAAACTCCAGAGTAATTAATTTACTATTCTGTGAGAAAAATAAAGAGGATCTGTCACTGAAGAGGCACTGAAAAAAAATACATGAAAATATCCGATTCACTCTTTGAGATCCACCGAAACAAACCCAGCGAGGCTGAATTCAAAGTTCCTAGAGTTCCCAGTTCTCCCTCGTGTCTGACTGAGGGATACTTTAGATCATAAGAGTTTTTTGCTGCATGTATCCTGCCGAGGTTGGCCGGTCTGTGGACACACAGCAAAACGCCAGTTGTCTGCGCCTGCCACTCCCAATGGGAGTCCACATCGGCAGGATACCGACTGCACTGCCAAAATGAAATGACTCCGGTGTGTCATGGAGTGGAACGCAATGCCTGTGCACACAAGTCCAGATGGAGAAACAGAAAAAGAGAGAAGGATGAAGAGGGGGAAGAAGAGATGGAGAAAATAATGGAGGCAGGGCAGACAGAGAGGAAATTAGCACACACACACACACACACACCAGCTATGGAAAATAGCTGCATAGGTCTGTGCTATCCTGAGGCAGAGGAAGGGATTCTGACCTTTCCTTCACTTCAGGCCACTTCAGATCCATGGTCGCTTCCCCCTGACTTGAGGCGAGCACCAGCAGAGCAGGATGGTGAAAAGAGGAGGATGAGTAGAGGGTGGGGGGGGTGGGAGGATGACAATGAACTGAGAAATGTGAATTTGTCCTCTGCAATGTCACCACACTGGGTAATTGACGGCGAATTGGGCGAGTTTAAAGGCAAACTCGTTGTCTTTTCTCTCGCAGATGTAATCTTCAAATTGCTGCTCTCCTCCGATAAGACGGAGCTGCTCTATTTGAGAAACTCCTTTATTTGAGATAAGTCATTTCTGCTGACCAGTAGGCCCAATATAAACACTGATGCTGAGCGAGGGTTTCATTGTTCGCATTAGAGAATGAAATACTTCATTATTTAGTGTTAGCATTCACTTTTGTGGCTCTTTTCAGCACAGTCTCCGAGCAGTCATGAGATCGAGCAACTCAGGGCAAATTGTTTGATTTGTGACAGACCTCCTTACATCCTAAACGCCTAAAAATAAATCTTTATTTAGAGGCGTCACATGTAGCATTTATTTATGTTTCACAGACTCTCATCTGTGTAACAAGAAAGTGAGCAGCTGGTTAGCTTGTTTGAGCACAAATACAGGTGGAAACCTCGAGACGCTTGTTGGTTTTACACTTCAGTTTGTGTGCAAATTAAACAAATTAGCTTTAACATTTTAATTAGTGAGTTTCAGGGTGCTAGGAGGGTTTTTTTTATACCTTTAGACAGAACCAGGTTAGCTGTTTTCCCCTCTTTCTCCAGTCTTTATGGTAACCGGCTGCTGGCTTCATATTTATCGTCATGCAGACATGAGAGGGGTGTCAATCCTCCCGTAAAAACTCTCGGCAAGAAGGCGAATAAGTCAAACTCTTCCCCTTCGGAAATCTGTATTTTTCTCCTCCTTGCTGCGTCTCACTGAAGTCGTTGCAATTCAAATGAACTGAGCTCAAATAAAGTCAAAGTCTCTGCTGAAACTATCTGCTGTGTTTTACTTGCAAATTGTGATGCCTGCCTGTTTAGTGATGTAAAGTAATCCAGTGGGTCTCCTGTGAAACAACACCGGGAGGCACAAAATGTAAAATACAGCGTGGAGGTCAGTAGAGGCTGGCAGTCTTTTCAGCAATGGGTTTATTTGTTTACAGATATAAATATTGACTAAAGGGGGGAACCTGCGGTGATGATTCATTGATGTAAAATACTCCCAGCATGATTAGCTATCATTTGACACTTTGTAAACGCCATCTTTTACATGCATTTAATCATTTTCATGCTCTAACTCCGCTGTCATTTCAGACACTCCCTCCAGCCAGCCTCGATTGTTCTCACCTGCTCACCTTCATCACTCACCTCATTACTCCTCAGGATGTATCCTAGCCCTTAGCCACAAGATTGTCTATGTGCCACAAGTCTTAACTTTGCAGCATCCATTTATATCCCAGCCTGCTTTTTTTTTTTAACCTGATCCTGTCTTTTGACCTAGCTTTAAGTATTCAGATTCTGCCTCAGCCTGGCCCTTTAAACTTGGTTTGTCTGCCTCAATTGTGCATTTGGGTTCTGCGTTTTTTGAACTGTGGCAACATACTGCAGGAATTACCAGCCGCCAGCTCATTGCAAGTGCACATCTGGTTTATTTGGTCCTGTCAAAGGAAACCGGCAAACATCTGGCGTCTTCACCTGAGCTAGTGCACAATTAAAGGAGACTAGATTAAGTCTCTTACTAATTACTTAGATACATTTGGTTAGATTTCACATTGTGTATCGACCACATCGATGTTCGTCAATGTTCACACATGCATACAGGACTTACAGCTTCCAAACTTGAGGGGGCATGCGTGTCCGTCCATGGGGAAGTCCACAAGCTTCATGGGACACTCGGCACTAATAGTCAACCTGTTGCAGTACAGAGAAGAGCTGCTCAATAAAAGACTAGAGACACACACGTGCACACACATGCAACAAGAATATGTGTAAGAATTAGAGGCAGCAACACCAAAGTTTTGGTAGCTACCACCTTCTTAACACTGCGATGTGGGTTTCACTCCATACCTGATGAATAAAAGCAAACTAGCAGTAGAGAAATCACAGCGATGCTGTTGATTCATCTGATATAAATACACATCAGAAGGCAAACAAGCAGTTTTTTGTCTCCTATATTGAATTTAAGATTTAAAAGTTTGGCAGCCTCTGCGCTGCCTCCACACAGCTCTGCTCACTGTTTACTACGTAAGCCACTGGGTTTGATTTCACAGTAAATCTCACTTGATTGCTTTAAATCAAACAAAGTCTGTCTACCCTCTTCTCCAAGTTTTATTTTTTTAATCAGCACAAACACCAAAATATACGAAAATTTGAAAACTCCATCCCAAGTTAACAAACTTGTGATGTTAACGTGTGCATGGCGATGGACTATAGTACCTCATGGTGTACAGAATGGTGCCATTCTTCATGATGCGGAAAAGCTTGTTGGGGGCCGTCATGTTATGAGCGACTGACTTCTTGCCGTTCCTGAAGAAGGTGTCTGGCGTCCACACTTTAGTCACCATCAGGTTGTTCAGCCTCAAAATCTCTATCGGGCCCTCGTACATCAGCCTCCGGTCCACCCACGTCTGTCGAAAGAACACGTCCATTGTGTACTCCTAAGACAAACAGAGAGAGAGAAACTTATAAAGGTTGGTAGGTTGGTAGGTGGGATGATGTTGCATCATGATTATCTGCGTTCATCTGGAAGAAAGTCAGTCAGAAACATTAACCTTTAACTGCATTGTGTTTTATATTTTGCTATGCTTTGTGTATTTTTAGGAATGTGACTACAGTTTGCAACTTTGCAGCTGTGACTTGCTACGAGCGCTTACCGAGAGTGTGGGTAGCAAACTTTGTACGAGGAGTTCTTGTGATAACCTTCAAGGCTAAAAATAAAGGTCAGATTCCAATTATGGGAAGATTCACTTATCAAGGTGAGAAACAAGCTGAACTTTAGCTGCTTATAACCAAGGAGAAGATTTCTAAACACATCAAGTGCGAGGCAGAAAAAGCGTAAATGTATGTTAGTATTATTACTCTCTGTCAGACTCTGAACTACCTTGTGCATGTGAGGATCTCTGACCTTAGAGCTGACTCTTATTCTGTTGAATAAATCAAAGACAATACTGAAGTAACTTTGTTTTATTTCCTCCACAAGTAGCAAAGGTTTGGCTGAATGGATCTCCCCCTAGCTAAAGCATGAAATCTGCAGATGTGACTGTTGTATTTACTGTGTATCTCGAACAAGTGTGTGAACTTAAAGGTCCAGTGTGTAGGATTTAGTGGCACCTAGTGGTGAAGTTGCAGATTGCAACCAAATGAATACTCTCCCGCGCCTCAGCCTCTCTGTCCAAGCATTTAGGAAAAACCCAGGCTGCCAAATTTATATTAAAAGCAAAAGTCCATATCTACATCAGTGTTTGCTTTGTCTGTTCTGGGCTACTGTACAAAAATGGCAGTTCAACATGGCGGACTCCATGAAAGAGGACCCGCTCTCACTGTAAATATAAAGGGCTCATTTTAAGACAACGAAACACAATGATTCTTATATTCAGGTGATTATACACTAATTTCTGCCAATAAATACTCCTAGATATTACACACTGGACCTTTAACATTCATGTAAACACTCTGAAACGCATAAACCAGCATGTGTTTAGCTCCATTTCAAAATGTGGATACGTACCATTTCAACATCCGAGACAGGCCCAAAACTTGTCACATAAATGTCAGTCTTGACCTCAGTCACAGGACCTATTGATTCAATGAAACAGACAACAAGTGTCACATTTAATGACCTCCCAGTCCTCCCATGTTACAGTTCATCCTTAGAGAGATGTCAGTCTTACTCACACTTGTGTATAAACACACTCTCTGCAGGCCTACAAGCATGCCAAACCCAAATAGCTGATCTCATCCAGAGCTTTTGTATAATGGAAATGGGGGGAAATAGCTTAAAATGTAAAAACATAATCCTGTTTGGGTTTTTTCTCTCAGTGAATAAATGTGGATGCACACTGTAAAGTCGTGTTTTATAAGTGCAGGGATAAAGCTACACTGAGGCTGACTATCTGCACATTTCCGTTGACAGGATGTCTCTTTTTAGACGTTTTCAAACATGATGCACAGAAGAAGAAAAAAAAAACAAATCCGTACTTTTAGCACTTGAACTGTGCATTAAGCGTGTGTCCACACACACACGCAAACACACGCATACACACACATGGTTATATAAGGCGAGCTTAAGAGGAGGCCCCTCTTCAGACTGACTTACAGGATGAAACACGATGTCACATCGCGTGTGTTTGGAAACGTTTGACCACGAAGCAACATGTTTTATACAATGCAACCCTCCCACACAGAGAGCGAGAGGCAAAGAAAGAAGAAAAAAAAAACAGGACATTGCTGCTTTATGTTCCCATTATGTGACCTGTGCACGTCATCTATTGAATGCCCTGGACCAGAGGAAGCCTCTGGTGCTTTTCCATGAGATTTTTGGAGAAGTTTTTAGGGCTTAAACATCGTCAAACCCACTGAGGCAGATATTTGATTTCAGGCTACACATATAACACCAACTCGATTTGACTTACAAGGTGCCTAGTAGTGAGTTTAAAGACACATTTTTGCACTTTACGGCGCGGACGGTTTTAACCACTTAAAGTCAAATAAAAAAAATTATACATTCAGTTTTTATTAGGATTATTTGAAGTGTGTTAGGGGTCATATATAATCACTGTGGATAAAACAGACTTGACTCAGAGGGCGGATTTGCTGCTTAATAGTGAGTTTACCGATACTTCATTGTGCGTAATGGCGCGTTTGGCACAAAAAAAGTCAAATAAAACATAAAGTTGCCTTTAAAACTCTTTGTTAAATGTTATAACTGTTGGTAGTTTTCATGCAGATTGTGCACAAGTATGCGTTTTCAACATACCCCCGAATCCAGGTCGAAGCCTGTTGTCATAGCCGTCCAGAAGTCGGTCTAAAATGCGAGTAAAATTCTCCGGATAGATCCTTTCATCCTTCTTTGTCTGTCCAGAAATTTTCTTCACACTAGAAAGAATAAAAATAAAGAATCAGGATACCATAAGTTGAGTGCTAGATTCATCAGGAGCGAGCAGGAGGTCTCAGCACCACGGACAGAAACACTGTGGGACTCACCAAGTCGCCAAACAGAAAAAGTAGAAGAGGGTCCGAATAAAGGCTGGGCGCATTTCTGTCACCGTCTCCTTCTTTTTTGCAGAAACCATCTTTGCATGCCATACTTCAAGCCTCTTCACATGTCACCACGCCAGATGTCTGTGTCCCGGGGAAAAAAGCAAGAGAGACGAGCCGAGGGCAGAGCGGCGCAGAGAGAGGACCAAGTTGAGCTTCTCTCCGCGCTCCTGCGGTCTCTCCGCCAGACGCACAGCACGCACACACACACACGCGCGCACACACACCTCACACACGCACCTTCACCCCTCAAACCCGGTCACCTCTCGTCCAGATATGAGACACTGCTGATGCTGATGCTGCTTCTGGTGGTGGCATCCAGAGAAATAAACAATCCTCCCTCTCTCTCTCTCTCTCTCTCTCTGTCTCTCTCCTTCACTCTCTGCTTGCTTCTCTCCCTCCCTCTGCTGATCTCTCTTCCCTCTCTCTTCCCTGTCTCTGCTTGCTTTCTCCTGCTCCCCTCTCTCTTTGCACGGACACACACACGCACACACACCTGCTCTGGTCAGGACACAGATTAGACGTGCACTGCTTTGAAATGACTTCACCGGAGTCACATCTCTGACTTCCACCTCTGTCAAAACTGAAGGAGGACGCAGGCAGTGTGGAGGCCTCCTCAGCACCCATCTGAGCATTTGGTGTTTCCTGACAGCACGACCTCGCGCTGCCTTTGACAATCATACATGAAACAACGTGTTTCCATTCAAATATTTTGGACTTATTTCATAGATTTGCTCCCTGCGTGCCCTTTGACCTCCAGCCTCCATCAGCGTCCATCACTCCTACAACATTACACACAGCCTAGCCTACATGTTGAACTAGTTTCAGGAAAGCATTGGTGTGTGCTTGTATTAAGATTCAAATGGGTCAGTCTTGTCGCAATACGCAATCACACACACACACACAAAGGCACACACACACAAAGGCACACAGGTACTGTGGAGGAACTGGGACAAGCCACATGCTGCTTCACAGATTTCTCTGCACCTGGGACAAGCACAAGACCTTCACTCTGTGTGTGTGTGTGTGTGTGTGTGTGTGTGTGTGTGTGTGTGTGTGTGTGTGTGTGTAAAGCGAGAGTATGTGTGTGTGTTTGTGTGTGTGTGTGAGTGTATGTGTGTGGCTCTGAAGGTGAAGTGCGGGTAAATCTCGCAGGATAAACAAGATGTCTGGGTTCCACCACACTGGCTTTCCTGATTAGTTCTGAAGTGCATACAGTACACACACACACACACACACACACACACACACACAGGCTGAGTGAGCTGAAACAGAAGCCACTTAGTGTGAGGGGGGAATGTGAGGAAACATTATGCTGATATGTTACATGCAAGCTGAAGTCATGTAGTGTAGTCTTATAACGCAAGCTCCCAATCCCCTGCACAACCGCCCACCCCAGTCCTCCCACAATACACTAGAGCAAGGCGGCTCTGTGGGGGATGAGTAATATGTGTGCTCTTTGTGGAGGCAGGCTTTAGTCCAAGTGATTTTTTTCTTCTCCTTCTTCTCCTTCTTCTTCTTCTTCTTCTTCTGCTTTCTTTTCTTTTTTAGACATTTGATTACATTTCGCTCTTTTAATGGAAGCACTTTTAGCATACTGTACAAAAAGGTTGTAATGATATTTATTCAACGGCACTCAAATGCCTCCAAAATGTCAGACGTACAGTTTTAGGAAAAGTCACGTCGGCCTTATTATGCCGCGTTGACCTTTCCCTGTAAGTGTGTCCTGCGTTTAAATTACAGTACATGGTGTATTATTATGTTAACATTTGTGGCCCAAAGACACACGCCGAGCACGGAGCACTAAAGAATTGTTAGAGGTTTCAAATTAAATTTACGTTATTGCAGCTTTTGTGGCTTCAGTGTGTGTGTGTGTGTTTGTCTCCGAAGTTTGTCCTGCGATGCCTTGAAAACAGGTTCTTCTTCTGCTTTGTAAGCTATATGCCCTGCAGCAGAAATAACTGCTATGATAACCTAGTTTTTTATCAGTGTGAGCGCATGAGAGTGTTTGTGCGAAGGTAAAAGAGGTGAGGCATGGCTCTGTGACGGCTGCTGGTGTGTGTGTGTGTGTGTGTGTGTTATAAGGGGGTTGAGGGGCATGGCAGTCGAGGGTCATTACATTACCTCCTGTAGGATGCCACGCGAGGCCTGATGACAGCCTTCAGAGAGTCCCAACCTGACGCCACACACTCACACACACTCTCTCTCTCTCACACACACACACCTACAGTACAGCTGCTGCAGCAGGGCTTGTTAGCTGGAGCTCAGCATACATGAAAGACTGTCGTCGTTACTGTCTGGCAGTTACAGCGAGATCTCATTAACTTTGCAGACACTGATTTTTAGACTTGCAGTCAAAAATGGCTCGTTATCACTTTTTTCTTCTCCTGTAAACACAAGCGGAAAGTTACATTTACTCAAGCACAGTTTATAGGTACTTATACTTTATTTACTCCACGTACACATCTTATGAACATGGTACTAATTACGCATAACGATGTAATGATATAAAATATCTATGTCTCTGAAATATGTCACTTTTCATGTGAAGTGCACCACTGTGAATGTCACCTAGGATATGTCACCTGCATTACCCCATATTCAAATTATGTCAGGTCCTCCCACCTCTCTGACAGCTTTCAGAGACTTTTACTCTCCAGTGTGGTCAGTGCTCAACCATCCTCTACACTAACAAACTACCCACTAAAAATAAAACACACCAATATGGATTTAGATTTAAACAGGTTTAAAAATATATAGAAAAAAATATAAAGGTCAGATTTAATTATGGGAAGATTCTCTTGTCAAGGTGAGAAACAGCTGAACTTTAGTTTCTTGTAACCAAGTTTCCAAAGAAGGTTTCCAAATGTGTCAGGTGTGAGGCAGAAACAACATGAACCACCTCGTGCGTGTGAGGATCTCTGACGTTTCAGCTGAAATACTCTTGAGTGGTATTCTTACATATTACAGTTGTATGCTCTTATTGTCTTCTTACTCTGTTGAATAAATCAAAGACAATATTGAAGTGACTTTGTTTTATTTCCTCCACAAGTAGCAAAGGTTTGGTTGAATGGATCTCACCCTAGCTTGGCTTTAGACAGGTACAGAAAAGAAACAAATCCGTACTTTTACTTTTCACTAACAAAAACCACAACAACGTAGATTTAGGTTTATTGCATGTTGTGGCTAACGGTGAACTGAGATGATGAGGGATGAGAGGACAAATCAGTCGTTGATTGACGGAGGAGTTCGGAGATTGACCGGTGTTAGCTGATGGTGGGAAGACTGAGAGCGAGTTGAGAGTGAGGTAGCTGAGTTCAGAAAGGGAACGCCTCCTTGTTGCTCTATGGATTATAGCCCTCATTGTTCCTGTATTTGAATAAAAGAGAAAAGAGAGAGAGATTTAGAGAGAAAAGAAGAAAAACACAGAATTTTAGATGTGAAAACTGGCTCAAAGAAGATGTGAATGGATAAGGTGTGCTGAAGTACTTGCAGAAAGACATGCAGATATGGTTCGAGTTCAAGGCGTGGTCCTTGTTCCTGAACCTAGTATTAAAACTTCATTTATAATTTCATTTTTGGAAAAGAAGTGGAAATGGAGTAAAATGTTGGCTACCTGAAATTGTTCTTTACATTATCATTACACCTTAAATATCGCTCAACCAGGACCATGCATGCTCTGTCGGCCCAAAAACATGGAAGTGCGAGGAAACCCGTGGAGGCTTTTTCAGTACATGCGACCAGTGAGCATCTTTAATAGGACTGAATCTTCTTGAATGCATCCCCGGCCTGCACAGCTCATGCAGCTTCACCGAGCAGCAGTTTCAGTCCTCCGTCTGTGTCCACACAGATGTAGGATCACACACAGCGTTTCGTGTAGGTCACCCCCCATTCTGGCAGCGCTCACAGCCCAACACACAATCTGTAGAAACATATCTGTTCTGTCAGATGTCCGTGAGATGGATGACTGAAAAACACAGCTGAAACAGCTCCTGTATAGGCACGCCCTAATCACCTTTTAGCCTCAAACTCTACCAACTCCTGAGGGAAGTATTTTGACTCCTCAAAGTTCACCAGCTAGTCACAAAGTGTGTCTATATGTTAGTTGGTGTCTGACAGGTAGCAAACAGTTGGTAGTGAACCATTTGAGCTGTAAACAACGATGAAAGTATGATGAGATGATCGACAGTAAAGTTGGTGTAAAAAAACAAAAAAAGAGGTGAGGGGAACCTCAGAGATATTTCTCTGTGTGTTTGTCACTTTAACAGTTTAATTTAAGATAAGTTGGGTTTAGTTAAGTTCTGGCAGGTGGATGTTGGCAGGTGAGATATTTCAGCCAATTAAAGGTATATCTTGTCGAAGCATGTAAGTCAAACTGTAAGATAAAAGCCGTCCCATTTCCTACTTGCACGCTATCACAATAAAAGCCTCTGGCCACTGACCAGCAGGTCACTTGCTCTTTATGTGTTGAATCTTTGTAAAATCTCAAATCTGCAGCCCACACCACACTATCTGTGCACGATTCAACATGTGCCTACACGAGAAACCAAAATTGTTTTTCCTGTCTGTCATACAGTAGCCTGAATAGCATAAACAGTTAAATCACTGTCAAAGTACTCTCACTTTTGACAGCATTTATATAAAAAAACAACATGTTTGTGTTATTTATTTCCTTGCGACAAGCACAGCCACACTGTTTCTAGGCTGTGTTATTGAGCAAAGAGAGGCATAATGGCCAGGTAGGGAGAAAACAGCTCTTTTTGCGCTGGGGGTTACGATTGATGAGGCTCATTGTAGCAGTGCAGGAAGCTAATGAGTCAGAACCACGAGTCAAGCTGTTTGGAAATCACACCGCCCCAAAAAAAAAGAGCTCAATGTGACATCTTCAACACCAAACAAATGCAGAGAGGGAGAGACATGCAGACTGAAAATGAGACTCCAGAGAGCAGAGCTTATGCCACTGTTTTACTTCAACGGTAATTCATATCGCTAACATGCATTTCGGCTTAACCATGAACAAATTAGAGACGGAAAGTGAATGTCAGCACATAAACGCATAAACAATACGAAGATGTAGCTTTTAAAATAGAACAGTGGCACCAGGAAAGAAAACCTGATGATGAAAGATGCAGACAGCAGCGCAAAAAAAAAAGAGTCAAATGTTTCTCTCAAGTGAAAGACGTGGAACAGACAAGGATTCTGCGGACTGGTCCACATTTTGAACCCGATCAGCATCACGTGAAACAGCCACGCTCACAACTGTAGCACGTTGCCCAAATTTCAAAACTCTTCCTGATGGGGAAGTGAAAAAAATGTTAAATACGACAGGCTTTAGATTTGAATCCCATTAAAGGACCAGTATCTATGATTTAGTGGCATCTGGCGGTGAAGTTGCAGATTGCAAACCCCTCGCCTCACCCTCTATTTCCAAGCATGTAGGAGAAACTAGGAAGTTTACTTCATAAGGCAGAAAGAAATCACGTCCTCTTCAATCCTCCTCTTTAAATGGTGAACAGTTCTTACCAACTTGCTACACGACACCACCTTTGCTGATAACATAGACCACCAAACATGGCACTGTGTCAAAAACGTAGACCTGAAGCTTCCCAGTGTAGTACAGACAGTATTTGTGCTTTCTTGATTGGTTGATGCTCCAAGTTTCAAGCGTCTAAAGTTTGTTAGGGTTTATTTGGTCACCAGGGCAGCAGAATAAGCTGTAAACACGCAATTGACATATTTTGTTATTAATATTTAACGTGTTAGCAAACAGATGCCAATTCACACATCTGTTTTTGGTCTCCACCAACTCCTTAGGGAAGTATCTGGCTCTTCAACAACTTCACTATGTTCACCAGATAGTTACTAATTTTGTATCTCACGGTGGATTTTTTCGTGTTTACTGAAAACAGGAGTAGCAGGTTGTAAAACCAAAACAATGAGCTAAAAGATGCTAAAACACAGCATAAATCTCAAAGGAGCGTAATTGATTTGTTCTTTATTATGAGTGATACTTTTCAAATTACATGTCGTTCGATCTACTTTTAATAGAAACCTACTTTTCTTCAGCTGTGTAACGTCATCTGAATGTTCCTTGGATGATTTCAGGAGAATAGTCTATAAAGAAGGCTTTTCATCAGCGCCATCATAATTTCATATTGTCCAATAATTTGACTTATGACGAAGACTGAAATTTCCACCATCAAAAGTTTACCAAACCTGTTGTTGTTTTAAAGCCTGTAAATTACGAAGCAACATCAGCGCATGCAAATAAAAGAGGATTTTGTTCTTCGCCACAACTCACACTGCAGTGAATAATTTCTGCCTTTAGAGCAGCTCTGCTTCTGAAAAATATTTGTCAAACCAAACTCACATTCATGATGGGTGCATTTATCCACTGAGGCTGCGCTCTCGTGCCTCACTTTATACGTGCTCAGGCAAAAACATGAGACCATCCTTCAGCTGGAAGACGGGGATGTTTTTTGGAGCTGACCATGACCTCTGACCTCCCTGCAGAGGCGGAGGTGGAGCCAAAAGGAGAATCTCCCCTCAGGGTTCAAACAACATGAGAAAAAAAAAGCACCTTCGCTGACATACGAGTCTATAAAAATAACATCAAATTCCACTTTCAGAAGAGGAAATATTGACATTCATCCTTTCCTTCAGGGGTCTAGTTACCACCTTACAGCCCACATCATTGTTGGCCAGTTCCTACCTTTATTAAGACTTTGTGAGAACAATGGAAAGGTGCAACACTGTACAGTAACAGATGAAAGTCTTACAGAGGCTGTAACCAGAGTACAATCTGGATTTGTGATTTTAAGGCAGAGAACACTGGATTTTTATAGTTGCATCCAGAAAACAGTGGATTAATATCTTAAGTCTTATGAAGCACTTTTTCTTCGTTGCTATTGCCGCCCACAATCATGAAAATGAAGTCTTTCCATCCGAAGGCAAAGGAGGCATCATCCTGAACCATTATCCACTTGTGAATCTGATTTGAAGTCATTTACACTCTGCAGTGCCCCAGTGGCCTCTCTCATCTACTTCTGTAAGCCTGCCCACCCATTACATGCAAGTGCTCGACAAAACTTGAGTGCCCTGTAATGTACGGACCTCTTCCTAGACAGTTCTGTCACTCTTATATGATCATCGATCACCTCAACTCCATAAAAAGGTAGAATTTCATCTTTATTTCATCTGTTTTCTTTCCCCTTCAAATCAATAAATAATATGAGCTGTGTCCCACAGCCCTGTTCTGTCTGATGTCCCGGCTTCTAAGTATAGGCACATGCCCTGATTTAAAGGGATAGTTTGGTTTTGGGGCAATTGTGCTATTTTTTTCCATGTGGGAGTGAAACTCATGCATGCCTCTTTTATGTTGCTGTGTGAAGGAACAGTAAGATCAGCCTGCGTAAGTAAACCTTCTCCAATCCACAGTGTTTACTGTTTTTTTTTTTCTTAATGGAGCTACTGCTAAGGCAGCAGGGTAAGTACCATGTTTGATATTTTCAAATTTCAAAAGTTCAACCGGACATCAATTTCTAGAGAAGTAAAAAGCCTGCTGCCCTCTCTGAGTGAAGATGCTACCGGTGCCACAGGAAATACTGTCTTCTGTGTACTGAACGATAATTGGAGAGTGCATCTTGGTAACTTTGGGAAATATGCCTTTTGGCTTTGTTTCTGAGAGTGAGAGAAGACTGATACCACTATCATGTTGAAGGTGCAAGGCGGTTAGCTTAGCTAACTGCAGTTCCTCAAACGTCCACTTGAGGCTGGCTCCAGAACTGAGTCAGTTTCCATAAGTCCCCATGTCAAAATGTCCAACTTCACAGCAGAAATAAACATGTTTACAGCCTGGTACAAAAAACAGTTTTGGTCTCTATGGCTAATTTCCCCGTTCATGACAACTGTACTGGGGTGAATTTTTATATAACTCACCTGTTAAAATTATATTAAGGCTTAAAGTTATGCAGATTTAAGAGTGTGGCTGCTTTGACTGACAGGTGGGTGCTGTTTCAGATGGCTTGTTTGAGCACCCAGGCTTCATTCAGCCCGCCTCAGCTCCATCGATGATCCACGTCTTTGCCGCTTTTCAGATTAGCCGGGAGGCAGAAGAGGCAGGACTGACAACATGGCAGCAGCCAGAGCAACCACACTCTGAACTTCAAAACACCTGTTCAGAAACCTGTGGGTGACGTCACAGATACGAAGTCCAGAATTCATACTGTCAGTGGTTTTGCCCACTTATATTTTTGACCAAAAGACTCCCAGTAAGAAAAGATTAGATCAGATTATTGATCACAGGTGATCAGTGTGAGAGATTCTTCAAATTTAAATATAAACCATAAGAAGTTCTGATTTCTCTCAGCCTCATACATTTGGTTGGAGGTTGAGCTAAAACGATTAAATTCTCTGAAAATCACTGATTTGTAAATCATAAATCTTGCAGTTAATCTTAGCACCAAGACACGTGAACATACAGTATCCAGCATGCAGAGGAGCACAGCTGTTGTAGGCGGTATGCCTTTTTTTTTTCCTTCTTCTTCTTCTTCTTCTTCTTCTTCTTCTAAACACAGGCGGAAATGAGGCGTTCACACATTTATAGATCATTTCTGGTGATGATTTTGAATCTGTCTGTAGGGGACATGGCCGGTGGGAGATGCAAGAAGAGGCGTAAATGTTGGTGGGAGAATGTTTGCCCTGCAGCAAATGATGTGCGAGCGCATATGCGAGTGTTTGTGTGCACATGTGTATATGCAAGCGTGGTTTTCTGAATAAATTACTACACTGGAATCAGTCTTGGCATTAAGTTTTGAAAGCCAAATTATAAAATTAAAGAAAATAAATATTTATTTCAGATATTTACCAGTGAACAAGTCAGAGTAAACTAACTAGAAACTACCTGATGATCTGTCAGTGGTCTTCTATTCTTCTGCTGATGATGAAAATCAAATACCTAATTATTGTTTTGAATGCCTTTAATGACATTCAGTTCTCAGGATGAGGCTCACAGCATTGCCTTGTGGAAGACATCTTGGAAACACAGTCCCAGTTTGCTTCTGCTCCGCTTCCCCAGTCTTCTCCACAACAGCCTGGACCCCCCACCAGCAGCAGCAGATGTAGCCACAACACTTAACTGAGCCATTTTGCTGAGCCATTGCAAATGCGACAGAAAGAGGGTGACATCAGATAACCTTGGTGTCATTGACACACAACACGTAGCCGCACAAGGACAAACTTGGCATGTCACAACCGTGTCATCACTTTAATCTCTGCGGGATGTGTGAATGACAATTTTCGGGGTGCGATTCGTTACCTGGATAGTTACAATTTGAGTCTTTCCAACACAATATGTAATTATCCGTGTCCTTGCAGAAAGTCCC
Source organism: Sciaenops ocellatus (assembly GCA_033000465.1). Taxonomy (NCBI): domain Eukaryota; kingdom Metazoa; phylum Chordata; class Actinopteri; family Sciaenidae; genus Sciaenops; species Sciaenops ocellatus. The sequence goes on along the minus strand of CP136866.1, from coordinate 23,844,148 downwards.
TTTAAAAGGACATTTATACCTTAGCAGATCTTGTGATTAGAAACACAAAGCAGACTGCTCCAGTGCCCTCCAGGCGTTTTAGCAGCAGTAGCCTGGAGCAGACATTATCCAGCCGTTAGAGACTTCAGCAGGGGGAAGGAAGGAGTGCTCCCAACCCAGAAGATTAGGCTAATGAATCCAGTTGCTGTAAAGGCATCATTCCACTAATGTGCAAGTGTGAAGCCAGCACCTGTTTCTGTGATGTTTTTTCAGGATGAGAACAACTTTACAGTGTTATTGTTACAGACAAAACCTTTTTTTTTTTTTTTTAAGATATTTTTTGGGCCTTTTTGACCTTTATTTGACAGAGACAGCTTGAAGAGTGACAGGAATGTGGGGAGGGAGAGAGATGGGGAACGATGTGGGAAAGAGGCACAGGTCAGATTCAAACCCTGGCCCGCCACGGCAAAGACTGAGCCTTTGTACATGGGGCGGATGCTCTACCAACTGAGCTAAAGACACCCCAAAGTGTAAAATTCTAAAGGAAAAGTTTCACTCTGAAGGAGACAGACTGAATAAATGTGTATTTTCATGCACAGGGGTGCCTCTGTATCAAAAAGGAAAATACATTATATAATATATTTGTAATAACTCAAGTTAAAAAGGTATTATTACATAGTTCAACAGCATGTCTTATAGTTTTTAGAAAATATGTAACATCATTGTCTAATATTTATGTTTTGATCTAGATTTTAAAGCTGCACTACTCAATATTTATATATTAACAATTGATCAAATGACATGTGAAAAAAGTCACTTGTGGTGACAGACACTCAGAGGTTTATCACCCAAAACTGCCAACTTGCATCCATCCACCTTTTTTGTAACTGCTTATTCTTATCAGGGTCGCGGGGATGCTGGAGCCGATCCCAGCTGACATTGTGCGAGGGTCGGGGTACACTTACATGCAAAACACATGGTGTTGATTGTTTTGATTTCAGGAGCCATTGCAATGGTGGGTTCACGTCTGACAGTGAAAATGGGATTTTGATCCAGTGAAGCCTTCAGTTTCCTGGCCTGATTGCTGGGAAGATCTTGCTTCATTTCGCCTCTCTATTGAGGCAGGCACTGTATAAATAGGCACACTGGAAATAGACCTTCACTCTCAGAGGAGCCTCTCAGGAGAGGACCTGGACCAATAGCCAGATTTTTAACACTGAGATATAGGCCAGAGCATTACAGACATCTGAACTGTTTTGTGGAATCCCTTCACATTTTGAGACGTAAACAGTATTTTTAAATATTTTTTATCTGCGTATCTGTCAGATCTAACAGTGGTCTATCATACAGAAAAGTTTGATGCGCTGAAATAGTTTCAAAAATATTTTTTCCTCCTGCAGCCAAAACATTTATTCATTTATTATCCATTTACTTGTCTACGCCTCATTTGCTGTGACGTCTATAGCAGTTATCCTCAACAGTGTGTGCAGGTCTGTTTACTTTTTCTTCTCCATCCCTGTTCTGAATAATATTGTTGCAATAATGTCGTACATGAATGGACATGTTTTCCCCGAAGACTTCCATGATCCTCACAAGGCGTTAATGAAGGATGATCTCACAATATCTTACCATAGCTATCAGATATCTGATAACTATGCAACTCCTGGGAATAAGCTGTGAAAAAGGGAACCTGGCACTTGATTTGACTGTTTTATTATCAACTATCTACTTTATTATACACAATATAGTCTTTGATGCAGCATCAAAGAGGTAATGTCAGCCATTCATTATCAGCAAATGGTTCCTCACTTGTTCCTTGTTTAGTACTCATTAAGATTTTAATGTCATTTGAATTTTACCATTGTCATATAACACTTTAATAAGGATAGTAAATAAATTCTGAATTGAACCAAATAAGGCAAACAGACCAGAGAGTGTTCAATACTTCTGATTTTGATTAAAATCCTGCGAAGAAGCTGTAAACATCGACACATTATCATTTTATGAAGTGCCAAACGGCATATTCGCATGTTAGCAAATAGTAGCCTATTTATATATTCTTTACATTTTGTTTTGGAGTCAGGGAGTCCAACATTCACTCTCCTTTTAGCTCTGTCTTTGGTCTCCACCAACATTGTGCTATTTAGCTGCTAAATGCTCCACTATGTTCACCAGTTCGCTGGTTGCTAATACCAATGGTGCTGGGGATAGCATGCAGTGAGTTGAAAACAGCTCAGTGTTGTTGCATGAAACAATGCTGATGTGAGCAGTGAGAGAAAACCAAAACAACAAGCTGAAAGATGCTAAAATGCTCTGTAAAGCTGAAGGGAACAACACAGTAGGAGGATATTTCTCTGTGGGTTTGTCATTTGATCCATTGTTAAAATAAAACTATTGACTAATGCAGCTTGAAAAATGGTTTTGTCTTGGTAACCTCAGCCAAGATGTAAAGATATCTAATATAATCAAGCCCCGTGTCTGTGTCAGACGTTTTAGGGATCTAGGAGAAAAAAGTGGTCCAAACTGTATCAGATTTTCACAACAGGATATTTAATTTAATGCCACATTGGCATAATTTTTAATTAATCTTATTCCAGTTAGAGCATATGGATATTCTGACTGCAAAAATGCATTGGCAGATGGGTTTGGAAGCAGCTAAATGTGCTCATATTTGCAATATTTTACAATAAATATCTCCAGATGTCCGAGACTTGATGAGTCCAAGAGTCACTCGAAACACTGACAGGGTGTGACCACATCTGCTATGAGTTATTATGTCACTGTTTAGATCACTGCATGGGGACTGATTATCATGTCACATTCATTTACAATGGTTCAGTAACACTGCCCACACACAGACAGAAAGTGCACCTTTCAAAGTGCTCATCCTGATGCCGATACAAAGGGCTTTTGGATGTGGCCTCTAATTCTTCTAAATGGCACTTTGATGAAGCATTTGCTAAATGATAATATTGTTTTTGACAACGATAGCTTTTAGCAGTGAATGGAGAAGCTCTGGTGTCATGCTGGCAGAAAAAGAGAGAGACAGATAGGAAAAACACGGGAAAGTCTCTGAGGAGTAAAATGGTTGCCGAAAGGAATCTAACCCAAATTTCCTTCGTTTTCCGTCCCTTGAGTGGCATGGCACTTCAAGGGAAACTGATTTGCATGCAATTGTCTTCTGATTAAATCCTAATCTATTTTTACACCTCAGTGATGAGACAGTCTTTGTTCTAAGTTCTCTTTTACACTGAGGACTTTCAGCACTGGTCTATACATTTGAGGGATGATGGTCATTGGCGCTCCATTGGATGTAACCAAAAATGCACGCAAACCCATCAACCCTTAAACTGGAGGAACTTCTTTGATACTGAAACTGGGGGTGACATTGGTCCAGATGGTAGACTGGGGCATTAATTAATTGAAGGGTTGGTGGTTTGAGCCCTAGCTCCACATGTAAAAGTGTCCTTGTGCAAGACATTGAACCCCCAAACTGTTTCCTAATTGTAACTCACATGATCTACCTCATGTGCCTCTAGTGACAGAACTTAACTCTGGACACATGAACAATAGAGACAGTGGGTGGTAAATTAAGCTAAATATCCAGAGGATCGCTATTTACAACAGCACGTTATCAAAGTCAACCGCATTATCTCTTTAATCTCTGCTGGAAGAAAAACAAATATCAAAGTGTCAATGAAAGCATTAAAGACTATTATTATCCTCCCAGAGTAAATGATTCCAGATTTGGGACGATTGCTGGGTTTAAATGAAGTAAATTTGTGGGCCAAGGTGAAATAGCTCATTATCCTTTGTCATTAGTGGTCTAGTCCAAGAGGTGGATCCCATAATTCTCAGTAGTCTCAATGGCAATTAACTTTCCCGGGGTACAATCCATGTTCTCATGTAAAACGGTAGTTAAAGTACTTCCTACTATGATAAACTCAAGATACTAATAGAAATTCATCAGGCAGAGTCAACAGCCAACAGTATACTGTAGGCATAATGTAGGTTAAAGAATCAAATGCTTTACATGTGCTTCAAGAGTAGTTCAAGTCTAGTTAAATCTTTTCACTTTAAGATGTCCTTTTGCTGCCAAATTGTCACCAGAGTATCCAGAAACAGACAGCATTTTCTCCAGACAAGACCAGGCGTCTGTCTGCTAACGAGTTTTTAATTATATGAGGATTAATTCTGCTGGGATCAACGCCGACAGGCATGGACGTAACCCCCCAAATATTCTCACAGACACATCTACAAGCACCTAAATGTGCAAACGAGAAATTATTCATTCACTGGGGCTTAAAAGACTAACGAGAAATGCACTATTCATAGACAGAAACAAGTTAAAAGGTGTAATATTTATCTTGCAGGGCAAGTCAGCAGCATGTTAAAGAGATCATCTGCGACTTTTCTCTGAGTTACATCCACAGCCAGTTTATGAACACCTTTACCTCTTCTTACGTGTGTCTGGATGGATGTCCTACCACACAGAAAAAGAGGTGTGGTTTCATTTTAAAGTTGCATGTGTTGAATTATTTAGCCACTCGGAGGCTATTCTCACCTTATATAGCTGCATGTGTTGAGCAAATTCTTTGAAAGATTTAAATATCATCATCAAAAAGGCCCAGCAGAGGTTTGCATTTCCTGCACCAGCTCAGGAAGCTCAAGCCGCTGCTGATCCAGTTCTACACTGGCATCATACAGTCTGTTCTCGACTCATCCGTCACTGTCTGGTCTGGATCTATAACCAAACAGGACAAGGACAGACTACATGGATCTTCAGGAGAAGATCACTGGCGCCATCCTGCTCTCTATTCAGGCTTATACATGTCCAGAGTCAGGAAACATCACTGCAGATCCATCACACCACAGACACAACCTGTTCCAACTTCTCCCCTCTGGGAGGCGCTACAGATTTCTGTACGCCAAAACAAACACAGGACATCACTCTGGTGAACAGTTAACACAGTTAACACCAATGTTGTATCGAGCTCTGTTTCCTCTTTGAGATGTGTTTTCTCTAGTCTAGAAAGGAAGTTCACACATCTTTCAAATTCATACTGCTGACTTCTTTCCACACAACAGGTAAGTCCTGTGATTTTCAGGCTGATATCATTAAATTTGACCATTTACAACAGGGGGAACACATCCTGACAGCTTGGAGTATTACTGTACTGTCAGATACTGTTCCCCCTCTGTTTAATATGAACGGAGGCTCACACATCTTTCAAATTCATTCTCCTGACCTCTTTACCCACAACAGATAAGTCCTGTGATTTTCAGGCTAACCATTACATATTTCCATTGCACATTTTGCCATTTATTTTGTATTTATTGAATTTGAATAATAATTGTATGTTCTAAAAAGTAAGTATTGTTTAATGTTATTGAAGTCTTTTATGCTTGTCTGAGCCTCCTTTTATATTGAACAGAGGGGGAACAGTATCTGACAGTAATACTCCAAGCTGTCAGGATGTGCTTTACCTACTATAATGGAGCTGGATTTAAGACAAATATGATAAAATAGCGATTTATATTTAGCCTATAAATGAATGAGCACACTTTCTTCCAAAAGTCCACAATATTCAAAATGAAAAGTCTCTCACAAATATAATATTTTTTATTGATTGAAATAACATGAGTTGGTTGTGTTAATAAAGACATAAAAACACAAACATATGTGCTGTTGTCCCAGTTTAAAAATATAACTAGACAGTCATGAAATTTGGATTTCACTTCTACAATACAACATCTTCAGATAAAACTCGTTAAAAAAAGTCAGTTTTCAACCTTAGCTCTCTCCACAGTGCCTCTGTGGTACGAGCACAACAGCTCGGGGGCGAGCTTTTTGCGAACGCGCGCTTCCTTCACCCTTCGTGCCATTTCGGACGGGGGCGCGACTAGAGGAAACACATCTCGACGAGGAAACAGAGCTCGATACAACACCTGTTTGTACACATACCTGACCAATAAAAGTGAACTGCAGAATACATGTGTGTCAAATCTGTCCGGGAATAAGAAACTGAATAGCATCAAAGTGTGCAGATGAACAGTGTGGCCTCAGTGTAACTTGCAGGTGTGCTTAAAAGTTGATGTTGGATGTTAGTCCAGAGTAGTGAAGTAATCAGGTTTTTCTGTTGCCATGGCGGCACGTGGGTGACAGCCAGTTACAGTAGCTCTGACCTCTTCTCTGTGTGAAAGTAAGATTTCTCCCCGATAATATGGAGGAGCTAACCAGCGCTAAATCTTAGTAACATCAAAATAAAATAAAAAAATCAAGTTCTGAACATTTAGTTTCCTTCCACATTTTAAATTACCAAAAAAACAAATATAAACAACAAATAAAATAAAAAAAACATAATTTACATTTCTCTTTTAAAATCTTTATTTTCTTTTTTATTATTTGCAGCACAGCTGTAGATGTGTAACTCAGGCTAAAGTAAAGATCTGTATTTTAAAAACAAAATAAAATTTAGGTTACAATATTAGCTACCTCTGTCCACGGTCCTGAGTCTGTACCAGCTCCTTTATGGAGCTGCTGTCCAAGGTCCTAATTTTTGGTCTCGAGTTTTTCTATTTTTTAGAAAACTATTTTTAAAAAGTTTAATAGTACTAAAACAAGATAAATAAAACTATACTGTGAACTATTCAGTTATCAATGAAATATGGCCATGTTGGATGTTAGTCCAGAGCAGTGAAGTAATCAAGTTTTTCTGTTGCCATGGCGGCACGTGGGTGACAGCCAGTTACAGTAGCTCTGACCTCTTCTCTGTGTGAATGTAAGGTTTCTCCCCGATAAGATGGAGGAGCTAACCAGCGCTAGAACAGCGCTAACCAGGCTCTCCTGAGAGTGAATTAACTCACTTCGGACTCGCTGGTAACTGCCGCTGTGAAAGTGAATTTCCCCGGTGTGGGACAAATAAAGTCTATCTTCTCTTATATGTGAAGACATAGATGAACCACCTGTGTTTTCGTACTCATGTCCTACTGTCTTTGCTGTTATGCACTTGTCTTCACCAGAAGAAATGAATAGGAGCATGTTACTAGTGCTAGAGCAGTCACGGATCAATTTAGCTGAGCGGGCTTTGGAGGTTTTAAAGTTTTAAAGCTATATTCCCAAAGCCAGAAAGTATAAAACAGAGAGTATTAACAGCAACACATTTATTAGCGGTGTAGTCGTGATTGGAGACTCTTAATTTATGTTCCAGAGCTTTTTAAGCAGTCCATCCAGCAGAGGATAAACTCCCTGTGTTATAAACAGTGTCATGTAAGACTACTATTGCATATTTAACTCACCATATAATGAGCCAGTAGTTTGCACATCACTTAACTACAGGGAGTAGAGCTCATGATGAAATTAACATCAGCCACAGAAGAGGAGCAGATTTAGATTTCAATAAATACCGACCCACAGATAGGTGAGACAACTACATAAATATGCATTTTGAATGAAGTATGAACTGATTATAATAGTTATATTTTATTTATGGTTTATAATAAGGCCTTCAACACTGTTTTATTTATTTAATACTTTATTGACTTTACTTTGGCAGTTATATTAATTCAGACATTACACAAGTCGTAATCGTTCAGTTGCCAAATCAAAGAAGTCATAAATTTAATATATAAATATAATTAAAATGCTGTCATTCAACAGATCATACAGGTCCAAGGTCCATTGGCCTCAATTTGACATTTGGTATTAGGAACATTTTTGTGACTCTCGTTATTGTATATAATGCATCATTAATTAATGAAACTATACACTGCTGTTACATTTAAATATTTATAACATTTAATAAACAAATCAAACTGCTTATTTTCTGACACTGAGGAAGAAAATGGGTCCACTTGTTTACATGTGCAGGTACTGCCCCCTTCTGGAGAGAGAGAGGAGAGAGAGCTCTCCATTTATCTTCACTGGCTTCTCTAAAGTGAAATATAACTGAAGGAATCAGTGGTTTTGTTTTGATGGACTTCAATAGAAGAAGAGGAGATACTTTTTAACAGAAACTCTTTAATTAATCAATAATAATTAACTCACAGCCAAACGAGATGTGTCCTCTTAATGAAGTCATTCAATTCAAGATGTTTGCTCGTTCTGCCTAGTTACGGTTGCTGAGGGAGTTGCTAGGGGCGTGGCTTAGCAAAGACTTCAAGACGTCATGACGTCATTCACAGATCAAAGGCCAGTTTTGTCCAAATATATAAATAGGATCCAAATCACACATTTTTAGCGCGGATTTTTCCAGCCACCTTTCACATTACTCCAAGGAGACAAACAGGGACTACGAACTGCAGATACCGAGGAGAGAGACAGTGAGTACAAGAAGCCGAGACCAAGTAGACAAACAGGGACTACAAACAGTCATCATGTCACAGCACCTCGCACCGATGATCACAGCCGAGAGCCTTCGCCCAGTTGTGCAGCAGTTTCTGGGCCAGCTGACAGCGTCACAATGGGCATCAATGAAATCTGGACTCACAGACGAGAAGACGGAGAGCCTTCTTACAGAGATGTGTGCACAAATAGTTAACGCTATGTCTGCATACATCATTGATACATTAAACAGGGGCATGACGTTACCTGCAGAGATTTCCGAAGAGGAAGTCCACAGTTATTTGGGGAACGTGATCCCAAACACTTTTTCAGGCGTCACCGGCAGTCCGATGCCAAAAAAGATTTCTAAAAAAGTGTCGGATCTGGTTATGACAGAGGTCGCGGAGAAGATCAATTCCCAGCTGTCACAAAACAGAGATGGCGTTGAGGGAAGCGAACCTCTGGCCGCTGACAAACCCAAGAAAAGCCACAGACTGAAGACCATCGTGAAGCACGTGGTCAAGATGTTAGGAAAATGCGCGGGTAAAATGTGCTCTGAGTTCAGTACCGTGGACAGTCCAACAGAGCAGGACAGTCTTCGGGAGACCGGGCAGACTCCAGTAACACCGATTGGAGCAGAAGACCGATATTCTATCGGAAGCTTCATTGCCACCACAACTGAAGCTGTGAAGGACATCCTTGAAGAGCAGGCGAGTGACATTAAAACCGATGAGGGCATTTCTAGCGAGGAACACGCGCTGGTTACGAGTGCCATTGACAAAGACACCAGTGAAGCAGCAGCAGACATTGCGAGCTACATCTGGTCAAACAGAAAGGACTTTGGTCTTAGCAACGATGGCACGCCGACATCAGAGGCCTGGTCTAGCAAGACAAACTGCTGGCAAGTCGTGGCGAATAAGATTAAAACCTTTTTCGCCTGCAAATATGCCAAGGTGTCCATTGTTAACTTTTTGGCAAAGCTGATGAAAAAGCTCAACTGCTTCGCCAAAGAGGACACACTGGATGTCTTAGTTCCGGCAGCAACTGAGGTGGTGCAGACCATGATCCCGGACGACGATGAAGTCGAATGCACCTACAAAGAAATGGCCGTCAGCATTCACAGCGGCCAACATGAGGCGATTTCACAGCAGCTGAGCAACATAATATTTGACCATTTCAGATCCGGCACCACACACAGGATGGACTTTCGGGTCACCATTCAAGCTGAGGTGGACAAATTCATGAAGCTGATGTGGAATTGGCTCAATATGCAGGTGCAACAACGCGCCAGACGAAACAACCGTGTGAGAGTCAGTCTGGAGAAAATAAAGGGAGCTGTTTTAGAGCAGCTCACAGAGGACGAGGAGGAGGAGGAGATGAACGGAGACTCTGTGATGACTCCAAAAGCAGCTCAACCTGCAATCACTGCTCAGCCAGGCGTCAGTGATGAAGGTTATCTTACACCAGTCGATGAGGTAAGACCACCTTCAATCACTGCTCAGCCAGCTGTCAGTGTTGTTGACGATGGTGAAGAGAGCAGAAGACCTGACCCCAACCAGACTCAAACAAATGAACCTCCAGAACTGTTCTACACGATGATCATAGATGCAGTCCTATACCTGTGTCTGAAAAATACTCAGATCATGATGTCAGGCGATAACTTGCCCAGCATAATGACAACTCTAGAAAACATGCTGTGCACGGAAATGGCCGGCTCTGAATTTGTCGGGCCGAGGGACATCAAGAAAACAGCGAAGGCAGTCTACAAAGATTTGTGCAAACAGATGGGCAGCAAAGGGACGATGGGAATGAGCCTGCTGTCACAGAACTCCCTCGTTTATACATTCATAATCGAGACAACAAAAAGGCACCTGCTGAAGCCAAAGAAGACTGGCATTAAGGGGTTCTTCTCCTCAGTGTTCAGTTTCTGCTGCAGACGCGGCTGAGAAAGGCTGCTGTGAAAAAGGCCTAATGACACCTGAAGTCCTGCCTCGTGTCCAGCTGAACACTCCGTGCTACCTGCTTCACTTTGGCTCGTAGCACAGAGTGTTCAACCCGGATATGATGCAGGACTTCAGGTCCCATTGGTCTGCACAGGTGCCTTTCTGTTCGACACAGTGGCCTCGCAACTGTAAGGTCACTGTGTCGTTTGGGTTTCCTCCGAGTGCTTCGGTTTCTCCCACTTTATTTCATTTAAAGAAAAAAAACATCAAACCAAAATGTCCAGCTCAACAGTCTGTGCTACCTGCCTCACGTTGGCTCGTAGCACAGAGTGTTCAACCTGGATATAACGCAGATAGAACTACATCTCCCATAGATCTGCAACAGTTCAACACTGTGGTCTTGCAACTGTAAGATCACTGTGTTGCTGTGGGTTTTACCCTGAGTGCTTCAGTTTCCCACATTAAAAAAATAAATCTTAGTAACATCAAAATAAAAAAAAAATAAAATAAAAAAAATCACGTTCTGAACATTTAGTTTCCTTCCACATTTTAAAAACCAAAAAAAATAAATAAATAAAATAAAATCAAAAAACATAATTTACATTTCTCTTTTAAAATCTTTATTTTCTTTTTTATTATTTGCAGCACAGCTGTAGATGTGTAACTCAGGCTAAAGTAAAGATCTGTATTTTAAAAACAAAATAAAATTTAGGTTACAATATTAGTTACCTCTGTCCACAGTCCTGAATCTTTACCAGCTCCTTTATGGAGCTGCTGTCCAAGGTCCTAATTTTTGGTCTCGAGTTTTTCTATTTTTTCAGAAAACTATTTTTTAAAAAAAGTTTAATAGTAATAAAACAAGATAAATAAAACTATACTGTGAACTATTCAGTTATCAATAAAATATGGCCATGTTTGAGATGGGAGAGATTCACCCATTCACATTTCAGATGAAAAATGACTTCATAATAATTAACTGGGTCGTTCTTTCCACTGTGATACGAGAAGGACATAAAAACGAGAATATAACTTTGGATTATTTCCCAAAAGCGTAAAGGAGGTATTAATATTTTATATCCACAGGGGTCTTAAAAATTCTCAAAAGCATTTCCGTCATAATAGTGACAACAACATTAATGAAACCGCACATACTCTACATACCATCAAGGCTGAAGTTTGATTTCAAATACTGCACATTGGTTTGACTGGAGAGGAATTTTACCATCCAGGTTTAGTGCACCAAGCATGTGAATAAAAATGTATGCTGTTCATATAAATTTAAGTTTAGACTATGTCGTCTTTATGAGTACAGGGAAATTTAAATATTAATACTCTTAGACCTTTCTTTGGACCTTATTTCCGTAAAAAAAAAAACAAGTATGAACTGATCTGGCTGTGCTGATCGACAGACATTTGGAGGAGGTATCAGAGTGTCCTATATTTAGAAAATGTTCCAAATTCCCAATTCACAGTTCAATATAAATTAATTCAGTTAAACAGATTGTCTTTTAGAGCAGAAAAGGATCATCACAACACCAAATATAATCAATTGAGCGTATTCATTACATTTCAAGGCTCTGCCAATCACAGCACTCCAATATTTTTTAAATATTTTTTACTGACATGATTATTTGAAATAGAAAAATAAATGCACAGTTCCTTTGACTTCAGAAACATTTTTTCTCTTGATGAAATTACTTTTCCAGTAATGGCACAAATACAGAGGCCTTTGAAATGTCTCAACTGCAGTTCTTTGGTCTCAGGCCAAAGTTTGTGACAACATAATGCCTCGCACAGTACGCATAAGGCACTCTACTGTAAGTGGATGTTACATGCCATTAGGTAGGAGGTATCAGAGTGTCCTATATTTAGAAAATGTCCCAAATTCCCAATTCACAGTTCAATATAAATTAATTCAATTAAACAGATTGTCATTTAGAGCAGAAAAGGATCATCACAACACCAAATATAATCAATTGAGCGTATTCATTACATTTCAAGGCTTTACCAATCACAGCACTACTGACATGATTATTATTTGAAATACAGAAATAAATGCACAGGTGCAAAAATACTTTTCCTTTGACTTCAGAAAATGTTTTTCTCTTGATGAAATTACTTTTCTCTGTTTCAACAATTCTGGCTGCTGCTGCTGCTGTTGCTGAATTTCCAGACGGAGTTCAATGTCCCTTCCCAAAGTTAAGTGTAAACAGTTCAGCCATTAAGACCACCTTAAATTATAAATCACTGAGGGGAGAAAGGTAAAGTGTAAAAAAAACAAAAACAAAAAAAAAAAGTAGAAAGGATCTCCCAAGCTCCCACAAGTCCATCATTAGGACACAGAGGAGATTGGGTTGAGAGGTGAGCCCATCTGTGTTAGCACCTTGTCCAGCCGCTGGAGTGGCCCGTGCAGATGCACCTCGATCCAGCAGGGGGTGCTGGTGACGTCCTGTCGGTGATACTCTGCTCCCCAGCCCTGTGAGGAGGGAGAACAGATCAAACATGATGATTATGTTAAAAAAAAAATGTTGTTGTTGTTATAAACAGTGTCATGTAAGACTACTATTGCATATTTAACTCACCATAATGAGCCAGTAGTTTGCACATTATCACTTAACTACAGGGAGTAGAGCTCATGATGAAATTAACATCAGCCACAGAAGAGGAGCAGATTTAGATTTCAATAAATACCGGCCCACAGATAGGTGAGACAACTACATAATTATGCATTTTGAATGAAGTATGCCTTCTGCTATCCACTCATGAAAACAGTTTGCAGTTTTAGAAGTGGGTACACTCAATGCTGGCTGAAAAATAAGTCCTGATGGACTTTATTCTACAGGTTTGTAATGTAATGAACTGATTATAATAGTTATATTTTATTTATGGTTTATAAGAAGGCCTTCGACACTGTTTTATTTATTTAATACTTAATTGACTTTACTTGGGCAGTTATGTTAATTCAGACATTACACAAGTCGGAATAGTTCAGTTGCCAAATCAAAGAAGTCATAAATTTAATATATAAATATAATTAAAATGCTGTCATTCAACAGATATCACAGGTCCAGCTGTTACATTTATATCATTATAACTCTGAGTCCTGCCACATCCAGAAATACTCGGATGACACTGCTATTGTAGCTTGTATAAGGAATGGACAAGAATCTGAATATAGGGATTTGATCAAATCCTTCAGTGACTGGAGTCACAAAAACTGCCTCATACTGAACACCTCAAAAACAAAGGAAATGGTCATGGATTTCCGTAGGTCCAGCCCCCTCTTCAGCCTGTGAACACTTGTGGAGTGGACATCGAGGTGGTGACAACCTATAAATATCTAGGTGTACACCTTGATAACAAGCTGGACTGGTCCCTTAACACAGAGGCACTCTACAAAAAGGGGCAGAGCCGCCTCTTTTTCCTAAGAAAGCTGAGATCTCTAAACATCTGTAGTAAGATGCTGCAGATGTTTTATCAGTCTATTGTGGCAAGTGTTTTATTTTATGCTGCAGTCTGCTGGGGAGGACTTATTATCATACACTATTATAGGCTACCGTTCTCTTTCTACACCCATGTATGGTTCACATTTATTTTAGTCAAGTGAAACTACAACAGCTGGTTGTTTGGGAGAACGTGATACATAATTATTATTATTTCAGCTGAGTGTGTGAAAGCACATTGTGGAAAACTTTTACCCGAATTACATTCTCTGCCTAAATAAAGAGCATCTATAAAGTCACCAGCAGAGGTCCCCATCACGCACAGTCAAGACTGACACGGCTTCAAATCACAATAATGATCACTGAAAATGAGAACTTGTGAAGTTATGACTTCAGTGCTGATGTTTAGCCACAGGGTGGCGCAGTTATTACATGAAGAGTAGACCTGAGGGCTTTAGTACGAAGGAGGCTCAGCATAGACAGGCTCTGTGCTCATGATCCGGCTCAACAAAGCCTATAGCCCCGGTCAGACTTAACTGGTGTTATTTTCCGGTTATTGTCCGGCTCTGAGCTTTGTGCTCTGTGCGCACAGGGGGGCAGCGGTTGAGAGATGAAATAAGAAAACCTTGCAAATTAAAGCAGAAATCACGTAATGGAAATGCTACTTCCGGCGAATCAAATACAACACACTGACCAAGAAGAAGAGATACGTTTTAATAACAGAAACTCTTTAGTAAATCAATAATTAACTCACAGCCAAACGAGAAGTGTCCTCTTAATGAAGTCATTCAAGATGTTTGCTCGTTCTGCCTAGTTACGGTTGCTAAGGGAGTTGCTAGGGGGCGGGGCTTAGCAAAGACTTCAAGACGTCATGACGTCATTCACAGATCAAAGGCCAGTTTTGTCCAAATATATAAATAGGATCCAAATCACACATTTTTAGCGCGGATTTTTCCAGCCACCTTTCACATCACTCCAAGGAGACAAACAGGGACTACGAACTGCAGATACCGAGGAGAGAGACAGTGAGTACAAGAAGCCGAGACCAAGTAGACAAACAGGGACTACAAACAGTCATCATGTCACAGCACCTCGCACCGATGATCACAGCCGAGAGCCTTCGCCCAGTTGTGCAGCAGTTTCTGGGCCAGCTGACAGCGTCACAATGGGCATCAATGAAATCTGGACTCACAGACGAGAAGACGGAGAGCCTTCTTACAGAGATGTGTGCACAAATAGTTAACGCTATGTCTGCATACATCATTGATACATTAAACAGGGGCATGACGTTACCTGCAGAGATTTCCGAAGAGGAAGTCCACAGTTATTTGGGGAACGTGATCCCAAACACTTTTTCAGGCGTCACCGGCAGTCCGATGCCAAAAAAGATTTCTAAAAAAGTGTCGGATCTGGTTATGACAGAGGTCGCGGAGAAGATCAATTCCCAGCTGTCACAAAACAGAGATGGCGTTGAGGGAAGCGAACCTCTGGCCGCTGACAAACCCAAGAAAAGCCACAGACTGAAGACCATCGTGAAGCACGTGGTCAAAATGTTAGGAAAATGCGCGGGTAAAATGTGCTCTGAGTTCAGTACCGTGGACAGTCCAACAGAGCAGGACAGTCTTCGGGAGACCGGGCAGACTCCAGTAACACCGATTGGAGCAGAAGACCGATATTCTATCGGAAGCTTCATTGCCACCACAACTGAAGCTGTGAAGGACATCCTTGAAGAGCAGGCGAGTGACATTAAAACCGATGAGGGCATTTCTAGCGAGGAACACGCGCTGGTTACGAGTGCCATTGACAAAGACACCAGTGAAGCAGCAGCAGACATTGCGAGCTACATCTGGTCAAACAGAAAGGACTTTGGTCTTAGCAACGATGGCACGCCGACATCAGAGGCCTGGTCTAGCAAGACAAACTGCTGGCAAGTCGTGGCGAATAAGATTAAAACCTTTTTCGCCTGCAAATATGCCAAGGTGTCCATTGTTAACTTTTTGGCAAAGCTGATGAAAAAGCTCAACTGCTTCGCCAAAGAGGACACACTGGATGTCTTAGTTCCGGCAGCAACTGAGGTGGTGCAGACCATGATCCCGGACGACGATGAAGTCGAATGCACCTACGAAGAAATGGCTGTCAGCATTCACAGCGGCCAACATGAGGCGATTTCACAGCAGCTGAGCAACATAATATTTGACCACTTCAGATCCGGCACCACACACAGGATGGACTTTCGGGTCACCATTCAAGCCGAGGTGGACAAATTCATGAAGCTGATGTGGAATTGGCTCAATATGCAGGTGCAACAACGCGCCAGACGAAACAACCGTGTGAGAGTCAGTCTGGAGAAAATAAAGGGAGCTGTTTTAGAGCAGCTCACAGAGGACGAGGAGGAGGAGGAGATGAACGGAGACTCTGTGATGACTCCAAAAGCAGCTCAACCTGCCATCACTGCTCAGCCAGGCGTCAGTGATGAAGGTTATCTTACACCAGTCGATGAGGTAAGACCACCTTCAATCACTGCTCAGCCAGCTGTCAGTGTTGTTGACGATGGTGAAGAGAGCAGAAGACCTGACCCCAACCAGACTCAAACAAATGAACCTCCAGAACTGTTCTACACGATGATCATAGATGCAGTCCTATACCTGTGTCTGAAAAATACTCAGATCATGATGTCAGACGATAACTTGCCCAGCATAATGACAACTCTGAAAAACATGCTGTGCACGGAAATGGCCGGCTCTGAATTTGTCGGGCCGAGGGACATCAAGAAAACAGCGAAGGCAGTCTACAAAGATTTGTGCAAACAGATGGGCAGCAAAGGGACGATGGGAATGAGCCTGCTGTCACAGAACTCCCTCGTTTATACATTCATAATCGAGACAACAAAAAGGCACCTGCTGAAGCCAAAGAAGACTGGCATTAAGGGGTTCTTCTCCTCAGTGTTCAGTTTCTGCTGCAGACGCGGCTGAGAAAGGCTGCTGTGAAAAAGGTCTAATGAGACCTGAAGTCCTGCCTCGTGTCCAGCTGAACACTCCGTGCTACCTGCTTCACTTTGGCTCGTAGCACAGAGTGTTCAACCCGGATATGATGCAGGACTTCAGGTCCCATTGGTCTGCACAGGTGCCTTTCTGTTCGACACAGTGGCCTCGCAACTGTAAGGTCACTGTGTCGTTTGGGTTTCCTCCGAGTGCTTCGGTTTCTCCCACTTTATTTCATTTAAAGAAAAAAAACATCAAACCAAAATGTCCAGCTCAACAGTCTGTGCTACCTGCCTCACGTTGGCTCGTAGCACAGAGTGTTCAACCTGGATATAACGCAGATAGAGCTACATCTCCCATAGGTCTGCAACAGTTCAACACTGTGGTCTTGCAACTGTAAGATCACTGTGTTGCTGTGGGTTTTACCCTGAGTGCTTCAGTTTCCCACATTAAAAAAATAAATCTTAGTAACATCAAAATAAAAAAAAAATAAAATAAAAAAAAATCACGTTCTGAACATTTAGTTTCCTTCCACATTTTAAAAACCAAAAAAAATAAATAAATAAAATAAAATCAAAAAACATAATTTACATTTCTCTTTTAAAATCTTTATTTTCTTTTTTATTATTTGCAGCACAGCTGTAGATGTGTAACTCAGGCTAAAGTAAAGATCTGTATTTTGAAAACAAAATAAAATTTAGGTTACAATATTAGCTACCTCTGTCCACGGTCCTGAATCTTTACCAGCTCCTTTATGGGGCTGCTGTCCAAGGTCCTAATTTTTGGTCTCGAGTTTTTCTATTTTTTCAAAAAACTATTTTTTAAAAAAAGTTTAATAGTAATAAAACAAGATAAATTAAACTATACTGTGAACTATTCAGTTACCAATGAAATATGGCCATGTTTGAGATGGGAGAGATTCACCCATTCACATTTCAGATGAAAAATGACTTCATAATAATTAACTGGGTCGTTCTTTCCACTATGATACAAGAAGGACATAAAAACGAGACTATAACTTTGGATTATTTCCCAAAAGCGTAAAGGAGGTATTAATATTTTATATCCACAGGGGTCTTAAAAATTCTCAAAAGCATTTCTGTCATAATAGTGACAACAACATTAATGAAACCGTACATACTCTACATACCATCAAGGCTGAAGTTTGATTTCAAATACTGCACATTGGTTTGACTGGAGAGGAATTTTACCATCCAGGCTTAGTGCAACAAGCATGTGAAAAAAAATGTATGCTGTTCATATAAATTTAAGTTTAGACTATGTCGTCTTTATGAGTACAGGGAAATTTAAATATTAATACTCTTAGACCTTTCTTTGGACCTTATTTCCGTAAAAAAAAACAAGTATGAACTGATCTGGCTGTGCTGATCGACAGACATTTGGAGGAGGTATCAGAGTGTCCTATATTTAGAAAATGTTCCAAATTCCCAATTCACAGTTCAATATAAATTAATTCAGTTAAACAGATTGTCTTTTAGAGCAGAAAAGGATCATCACAACACCAAATATAATCAATTGAGCGTATTCATTACATTTCAAGGCTCTGCCAATCACAGCACTCCAATATTTTTTAAATATTTTTTACTGACATGATTATTTGAAATAGAAAAATAAATGCACAGTTCCTTTGACTTCAGAAACATTTTTTCTCTTGATGAAATTACTTTTCCAGTAATGGCACAAATACAGAGGCCTTTGAAATGTCTCAACTGCAGTTCTTTGGTCTCAGGCCAAAGTTTGTGACAACATAATGCCTCGCACAGTACGCATAAGGCACTCTACTGTAAGTGGATGTTACATGCCATTAGGTAGGAGGTATCAGAGTGTCCTATATTTAGAAAATGTCCCAAATTCCCAATTCACAGTTCAATATAAATTAATTCAATTAAACAGATTGTCATTTAGAGCAGAAAAGGATCATCACAACACCAAATATAATCAATTGAGCGTATTCATTACATTTCAAGGCTTTACCAATCACAGCACTACTGACATGATTATTATTTGAAATACAGAAATAAATGCACAGGTGCAAAAATACTTTTCCTTTGACTTCAGAAAATGTTTTTCTCTTGATGAAATTACTTTTCTCTGTTTCAACAATTCTGGCTGCTGCTGCTGCTGTTGCTGAATTTCCAGACGGAGTTCAATATCCCTTCCCAAAGTTAAGTGTAAACAGTTCAGCCATTAAGACCACCTTAAATTATAAATCACTGAGGGGAGAAAGGTAAAGTGTAAAAAAAACAAAAACAAAAAAAAAAAGTAGAAAGGATCTCCCAAGCTCCCACAAGTCCATCATTAGGACACAGAGGAGATTGGGTTGAGAGGTGAGCCCATCTGTGTTAGCACCTTGTCCAGCCGCTGGAGTGGCCCGTGCAGATGCACCTCGATCCAGCAGGGGGTGCTGGTGACGTCCTGTCGGTGATACTCTGCTCCCCAGCCCTGTGAGGAGGGAGAACAGATCAAACATGATGATTATGTTAAAAAAAAAATGTTGTTGTTGTTATAAACAGTGTCATGTAAGACTACTATTGCATATTTAACTCACCATAATGAGCCAGTAGTTTGCACATTATCACTTAACTACAGGGAGTAGAGCTCATGATGAAATTAACATCAGCCACAGAAGAGGAGCAGATTTAGATTTCAATAAATACCGGCCCACAGATAGGTGAGACAACTACATAATTATGCATTTTGAATGAAGTATGCCTTCTGCTATCCACTCATGAAAACAGTTTGCAGTTTTAGAAGTGGGTACACTCAATGCTGGCTGAAAAATAAGTCCTGATGGACTTTATTCTACAGGTTTGTAATGTAATGAACTGATTATAATAGTTATATTTTATTTATGGTTTATAAGAAGGCCTTCGACACTGTTTTATTTATTTAATACTTAATTGACTTTACTTGGGCAGTTATGTTAATTCAGACATTACACACGTCGGAATAGTTCAGTTGCCAAATCAAAGAAGTCATAAATTTAATATATAAATATAATTAAAATGCTGTCATTCAACAGATATCACAGGTCCAGCTGTTACATTTATATCATTATAACTCTGAGTCCTGCCACATCCAGAAATACTCGGATGACACTGCTATTGTAGCTTGTATAAGGAATGGACAAGAATCTGAATATAGGGATTTGATCAAATCCTTCAGTGACTGGAGTCACAAAAACTGCCTCATACTGAACACCTCAAAAACAAAGGAAATGGTCATGGATTTCCGTAGGTCCAGCCCCCTCTTCAGCCTGTGAACACTTGTGGAGTGGACATCGAGGTGGTGACAACCTATAAATATCTAGGTGTACACCTTGATAACAAGCTGGACTGGTCCCTTAACACAGAGGCACTCTACAAAAAGGGGCAGAGCCGCCTCTTTTTCCTAAGAAAGCTGAGATCTCTAAACATCTGTAGTAAGATGCTGCAGATGTTTTATCAGTCTATTGTGGCAAGTGTTTTATTTTATGCTGCAGTCTGCTGGGTAGGACTTATTATCATACACTATTATAGGCTACCGTTCTCTTTCTACACCCATGTACGGTTCACATTTATTTTAGTCAAGTGAAACTACAACAGCTGGTTGTTTGGGAGAACGTGATACATAATTATTATTATTATTTCAGCTGAGTGTGTGAAAGCACATTGTGGAAAACTTTTACCCGAATTACATTCTCTGCCTAAATAAAGAACATCTATAAAGTCACCAGCAGAGGTCCCCATCACGCACAGTCAAGACTGACACGGCTTCAAATCACAATAATAATCACTGAAAATGAGAACTTGTGAAGTTATGACTTCAGTGCTGATGTTTAGCCACAGGGTGGCGCAGTTATTACATGAAGAGTAGACCTGAGGGCTTTAGTACGAAGGAGGCTCAGCATAGACAGGCTCTGTGTTCATGATCCGGCTCAACAAAGCCTATAGCCCCGGTCAGACTTAACTGGTGTTATTTTCCGGTTATTGTCCGGCTCTGAGCTTTGTGCTCTGTGCGCACAGGGGGGCAGCGGTTGAGAGATGAAATAAGAAAACCTTGCAAATTAAAGCAGAAATCACGTAATGGAAATGCTACTTCCGGCGAATCAAATACAACACACTGACCAAGAAGAAGAGATACGTTTTAATAACAGAAACTCTTTAGTAAATCAATAATTAACTCACAGCCAAACGAGAAGTGTCCTCTTAATGAAGTCATTCAATTCAAGATGTTTGCTCGTTCTGCCTAGTTACGGTTGCTAAGGGAGTTGCTAGGGGGCGGGGCTTAGCAACGACTTCAAGACGTCATGACGTCATTCACAGATCAAAGGCCAGTTTTTTCCAAATATATAAACAGGATCCAAATCAGACATTTTTAGCGCGGATTTTTCCAGCCACCTTTCACATCACTCCAAGGAGACAAACAGGGACTACGAACTGCAGATACCGAGGAGAGAGACAGTGAGTACAAGAAGCCGAGACCAAGTAGACAAACAGGGACTACAAACAGTCATCATGTCACAGCACCTCGCACCGATGATCACAGCCGAGAGCCTTCGCCCAGTTGTGCAGCAGTTTCTGGGCCAGCTGACAGCGTCACAATGGGCATCAATGAAATCTGGACTCACAGACGAGAAGACGGAGAGCCTTCTTACAGAGATGTGTGCACAAATAGTTAACGCTATGTCTGCATACATCATTGATACATTAAACAGGGGCATGACGTTACCTGCAGAGATTTCCGAAGAGGAAGTCCACAGTTATTTGGGGAACGTGATCCCAAACACTTTTTCAGGCGTCACCGGCAGTCCGATGCCAAAAAAGATTTCTAAAAAAGTGTCGGATCTGGTTATGACAGAGGTCGCGGAGAAGATCAATTCCCAGCTGTCACAAAACAGAGATGGCGTTGAGGGAAGCGAACCTCTGGCCGCTGACAAACCCAAGAAAAGCCACAGATTGAAGACCATCGTGAAGCACGTGGTCAAAATGTTAGGAAAATGCGCGGGTAAAATGTGCTCTGAGTTTAGTACCGTGGACAGTCCAACAGAGCAGGACAGTCTTCGGGAGACCGGGCAGACTCCAGTAACACCGATTGGAGCAGAAGACCGATATTCTATCGGAAGCTTCATTGCCACCACAACTGAAGCTGTGAAGGACATCCTTGAAGAGCAGGCGAGTGACATTAAAACCGATGAGGGCATTTCTAGCGAGGAACACGCGCTGGTTACGAGTGCCATTGACAAAGACACCAGTGAAGCAGCAGCAGACATTGCGAGCTACATCTGGTCAAACAGAAAGGACTTTGGTCTTAGCAACGATGGCACGCCGACATCAGAGGCCTGGTCTAGCAAGACAAACTGCTGGCAAGTCGTGGCGAATAAGATTAAAACCTTTTTCGCCTGCAAATATGCCAAGGTGTCCATTGTTAACTTTTTGGCAAAGCTAATGAAAAAGCTCAACTGCTTCGCCAAAGAGGACACACTGGATGTCTTAGTTCCGGCAGCAACTGAGGTGGTGCAGACCATGATCCCGGACGACGATGAAGTCGAATGCACCTATGAAGAAATGGCCGTCAGCATTCACAGCGGCCAACATGAGGCGATTTCACAGCAGCTGAGCAACATAATATTTGACCATTTCAGATCCGGCACCACACACAGGATGGACTTTCGGGTCACCATTCAAGCCGAGGTGGACAAATTCATGAAGCTGATGTGGAATTGGCTCAATATGCAGGTGCAACAACGCGCCAGACGAAACAACCGTGTGAGAGTCAGTCTGGAGAAAATAAAGGGAGCTGTTTTAGAGCAGCTCACAGAGGACGAGGAGGAGGAGGAGATGAACGGAGACTCTGTGATGACTCCAAAAGCAGCTCAACCTGCCATCACTGCTCAGCCAGGTGTCAGTGATGAAGGTTATCTTACACCAGTCGATGAGGTAAGACCACCTTCAATCACTGCTCAGCCAGCTGTCAGTGTTGTTGATGATGGTGAAGAGAGCAGAAGACCTGACCCCAACCAGACTCAAACAAATGAACCTCCAGAACTGTTCTACACGATGATCATAGATGCAGTCATACACCAGTGTCTGAAAAATACTAAGATCATGATGTCAGGCGATAACTTGCCCAGCATAATGACAACTCTGAAAAACATGCTGTGCACGGAAATGGCCGGCTCTGAATTCGTTGGGCCGAGGGACATCAAGAAAACAGTGAAGGCAGTCTACAAAGATTTGTGCAAACGGATGGGCAGCAAAGGGACGATGGGAATGAGCCTGCTGTCACAGAACTCCCTCGTTTATACATTCATAATCGAGACAACAAAAAGGCACCTGCTGAAGCCAAAGAAGACTGGCATTAAGGGGTTCTTCTCCTCAGTGTTCAGTTTCTGCTGCAGACGCGGCTGAGAAAGGCTGCTGTGAAAAAGGCCTAATGAGACCTGAAGTCCTGCCTCGTGTCCAGCTGAACACTCCGTGCTACCTGCTTCACTTTGGCTCGTAGCACAGAGTGTTCAACCCGGATATGATGCAGGACTTCAGGTCCCATTGGTCTGCACAGGTGCCTTTCTGTTCGACACAGTGGCCTCGCAACTGTAAGGTCACTGTGTCGTTTGGGTTTCCTCCGAGTGCTTCGGTTTCTCCCACTTTATTTCATTTAAAGAAAAAAAACATCAAACTAAAATGTCCAGCTCAACAGTCTGTGCTACCTGCCTCACGTTGGCTCGTAGCACAGAGTGTTCAACCTGGATATAACGCAGATAGAACTACATCTCCCATAGGTCTGCAACAGTTCAACACTGTGGTCTTGCAACTGTAAGATCACTGTGTTGCTGTGGGTTTTACCCTGAGTGCTTCAGTTTCCCACATTAAAAAAATAAATCTTAGTAACATCAAAATAAAAAAAAAAATAAAATAAAAAAAATCACGTTCTGAACATTTAGTTTCCTTCCACATTTTAAATTACCAAAAAAAAACAAACAAAAAAAAACAAATAAAATCTAAAAACATCATTTACATTTCTCTTTTAAAATCTTTATTTTATTTTGTATTATTTGCAGCACAGCTGTAGATGTGTAACTCAGGCTAAAGTAAAGATCTGTATTTTAAAAACAAAATAAAATTTAGGTTACAATATTAGCTACCTCTGTCCACGGTCCTGAATCTTTACCAGCTCCTTTATGGAGCTGCTGTCCAAGGTCCTAATTTTTGGTCTCGAGTTTTTCTATTTTTTTAGAAAACTATTTTTTAAAAAAAGTTTAATAGTAATAAAACAAGATAAATTAAACTATACTGTGAACTATTCAGTTATCAATGAAATATGGCCATGTTTGAGATGGGAGAGATTCACCCATTCACATTTCAGATGAAAAATTACTTCATAATAATTAACTGGGTCGTTCTTTCCACTGTGATACGAGAAGGACACAAAAACGAGAATATAACTTTGGATTATTTCTCATAAGCGTCAATAAAGGAGGTATTAATATTTTATATCCACAGGGGTCTTAAAAATTCTCAAAAGCATTTCCGTCATAATAGTGACAACAACATTAATGAAACCGCACATACTCTACATACCATCAAGGCTGAAGTTTGATTTCAAATACTGCACATTGGTTTGACTGGAGAGGAATTTTACCATCCAGGTTTAGTGCACCAAGCATGTGAATAAAAATGTATGCTGTTCATATAAATTTAAGTTTAGACTATGTCGTCTTTATGAGTACAGGGAAATTTAAATATTAATACTCTTATACCTTTCTTTGTACCTTATTTCCGTAAAAAAAAACAAGTATGAACTGATCTGGCTGTGCTGATCGACAGACATTTGGAGGAGGTATCAGAGTGTCCTATATTTAGAAAATGTTCCAAATTCTCAATTCACAGTTCAATATAAATTAATTCAATTAAACAGATTGTCTTTTAGAGCAGAAAAGGATCATCACAACACCAAATATAATCAACTGAGCGTATTCATTACATTTCAAGGCTTTACCAATCACAGCACTACTGACATGATTATTATTTGAAATACAGAAATAAACGCACAGGTCCAAAAACACTTTTCCTTTGACTTTAGAAAATGTTTTTCTCTTGATGAAATTACTTTTCTCTGTTTCAACAATTCTGGCTGCTGCTGCTGCTGTTGCTGAATTTCCAGCCAGAGTTCAATGTCCCTTCCCAAAGTTAAGTGTAAACAGTTCAGCCATTAAGACCACCTTAAATTATAAATCACTGAGGGGAGAAAGGTAAAGTGTAAAAAAAACAAAAACAAAAAAAAAAAGTAGAAAGGATCTCCCAAGCTCCCACAAGTCCATCATTAGGACACAGAGGAGATTGGGTTGAGAGGTGAGCCCATCTGTGTTAGCACCTTGTCCAGCCGCTGGAGTGGCCCGTGCAGATGCACCTCGATCCAGCAGGAGGTGCTGGTGACGTCCTGTCGGTGATACTCTGCTCCCCAGCCCTGTGAGGAGGGAGAACGGAAGAAACGATGATGATTATGTTAAAAAAAAAATGTTGTTGTTGTTGTTGTTATAAACAGTGTCATGTAAGACTACTATTGCATATTTAACTCACCATATAATGAGCCAGTAGTTTGCACATTATCACTTAACTACAGGGAGTAGAGCTCATGATGAAATTAACATCAGCCACAGAAGAGGAGCAGATTTAGATTTCAATAAATACCGGCCCACAGATAGGTGAGACAACTACATAATTATGCATTTTGAATGAAGTATGCCTTCTGCTATCCACTCATGAAAACAGTTTGCAGTTTTAGAAGTGGGTACACTCAATGCTGGCTGAAAAATAAGTCCTGATGGACTTTATTCTACAGGTTTGTAATGTAATGAACTGATTATAATAGTTATATTTTATTTATGGTTTATAAGAAGGCCTTCGACACTGTTTTATTTATTTAATACTTAATTGACTTTACTTTGGCAGTTATGTTAATTCAGACATTACACAAGTCGGAATAGTTCAGTTGCCAAATCAAAGAATTCATAAATTTAATATATAAATGTAATTAAATTGTTGTCATTCAAGAGATCATACAGGTCTGTCGACATGTGTGTGAGAAGAATAAATGACTTTGCACTTTAAATCCACAGTAGCTTTATTGGATGCCGCAGCAAACACACAGTAACTGTACGAAACCTGGGGAGCTAACAACACCGAGCGGCAACACACTGCGCATGCGCATTCAGTCTGGTTACGGTGTCTGATGAGGTTCATACAGAACACCAGAATGGGCTACATCCTCCCCTTTAAGTTGGTGCTTCTATAAGGAAACAAACACATGTGGTTGCACATTAACATACAAATGGTGTCTAACGTGGCTGCTTAACTGGAGGCATTTCTGTAGCCAATGCAGACCAGCAGTAGTTTCAGCTAGAAAATTTCTAAAGAGATTTGGAGTGTGCCTCTGGCCCCGTCGCCCCCATGCATTACATAGCTGTCAGTGTGTGTGTGTGTGCTTGTGTGTTCTGTCTGTCTGTGTGTGTGTCTGTCAGGGCCAGGTGGAGCCCACCAATCAGAGCAGAGCAATCAACCGCAGCTGCTCCTGTGACATTTGACACCGCTAAGATAGGGAGAAAAAACGCTGAAAGTACCCCTCGAACAAGAAGCCTTTTTGGCCAAACCGTAGCTCCTATCATTGAACCAGCTTCACTGTGAGCATCCTCAGTTCTTCCTGAACGTCTACATATATATTTTGTGTGGCTAAAATTAGGAAATGGGTCCTTTAGAGCGATCGGAAGAAACTGGCACCTCTGCCGTCCTCCAGAAATTTTCCCGCCTTTTTAACATGGCGGTCTATGAGGCCGTGGATGGGTGTTGCTGGCGCATCTTTGCGTCCCATGCCAAAACTATAAGTGTGACAGCTTCTGCAGTGTTATCACTGCGACCGCCACAAATTTTCCTATGTTGCTATGTATAAATTATTTCTGTAGAGTGAAATTTGCGGCCTCGAGAGCAGTTTACAATTTTATTTTTCGACAAATTTTTCTCTCCCTCTCCACTCTAGCTATGATGTCACGCACTCCAGCTCGCGAACATTCCACCAATACACACCCATTCATTTTTTGGCGTGTTTTTTTGCGATTTTTCGGCAAACCGTTTGCCGAAACACTTAGAAAAGTCATAGCACACGTCGCCCGGCCGAGCCGGTCGTTTTGATATGATATTAACATACAAATGGTGTCTAACGTGGCTGCTTAACTGGAGGCATTTCTGTAGTCAATGCAGAGCAGCAGTAGTTTCAATAACAACCTGAACACAAACTTAACCATCCAATTTATACTTTCATATTGTAGAATGATCACTTCCTGTATGAATAACATGACAACAAACATCAAATGGATCAAGTACATCAATGGTAACTGTGAATAATTCAATTAGAGAGCGATGGAGTGCAAAAACTCTTTTCCAAAGTTTTTTTTTTTTTTCAGGAAAGTACCTTTACAACAAAATGCTCTTTGTTTTCTTATATCAACACAACAGTTACACATAAGAGACCCTTAGAGTCCAATGTACTTCTCTGTAGGGCTGCAGCTATCGATTCTTTTTGAAGTCGAGTATTCTACTGATAAGTTCAGCAATTAATCGAGTAATCGGATTTTTTATTTATTTATTTTTTGCCTTTAAACAACAATACTGTAACGGACCGCGTATACACTGCGGCTGTTTGGGTTGTGTTCAGTTTGGTTGTACTGCAGTGTATGGGGTTGCGGGATGTCTGGGGGGTGCCGTTGTCAGAGGCTGTGAAGCCTTGACAACGATGGGGGCGAAGTAGCCAGCTGGGATTAGCGGAGAACCTGTGGGGGTGTGTCCGGGGTGTGTGTGGTTGTAGGGAAAGACAGAGCTAATGTTGATAACGCTATATGCCGGTTTGATTGCGTTCTTTATTGTTTTGCTGTTGGCTACGGCCCACAGTAGCCTGTGTTCAAGCTGAGGAATAAAGACCAGCAAAACTAGATCATGCTTCGTAGCTCCATTATTCCGGGTCGCTACAATACTACTACTAATAATACTATTACATATTGTGTGACAGAAACGACAGGCCTGTTAAAACCGAACAATTGATCCCAAACTTTGGACATCCTTTGCCGTTTGCGGATGGTCTCTTCGCTCTCTGCCATAGTGCCAACTTTTTGACTCTGAGTTGCGTGCGTCACTGTTTACAGTCCGTGTAGAACATGATCTCGGGGCGGAACACAAGTGACTACTTAAACGAAATTCAGAATTAAACGAATACTCAAGGCAAAAAAAATGATTAGAGGATTTTTTGTACTCGAATTACTCGAGTACTCGTTGCAGCTCTACTTCTCTGTCCCTGTCTTTTGAAGATAATCTCTGGTCTGTGGGCTTTTAATACCCAGAGTTCATTGTCCATACTTTAGGTTCGGCTTACAAATTCGACCTGCTCGTGTCACATATGGTGTGTTAGTGTGTGTTACCTTGGCAGAAGTGCAAGCTGCACTGGTCTCTGCTGCACGCTGGTAGAGTGCTGAAGAATCACCTGAGATGGTTGTGGTACCTGCAGCATCTGCGGTGTGGAAGAGGAAACATCTGGCTCAGCTGGGTCAGCTGCCTGGCGATCAGAGTCTGCAGTGTCGACCTGTGGTGGTGGCTCAGCAACCGGAAGGATGTGGCGGCGATTTCTCCTGTAGATAGCCCCATCAGATTGGATGATGTACGAGCGTGGTTCTTTGCACACTTCCTTCACGATGCCCAAGCGGTCGTGTCCTTTGGTTGTCTGTATCCTGATGACCTGTCCTTCTGCCAGTGGCTGCAGCGGGTGACTTGAGGCATCGTAGTACTGCTTTTGGATGAGTCTTTTCTTTCGGAGCTGGGCAGTGACCTGCTTTGTGTTCTTTGGAGCTAGTGCTAGTATTGCTGACAGGAAAAGTTGAACGTGTCTGTCGTGACATCAGACGCTCCGCAGGTGAGCCCAGTGTTTTGTCGGGGGGGATGTTCCTCACATTCAGCAGGTTGAGGAACACATCAGTCCCGTCTCGATGAGACCGCTCCATTAGTTGTTTGGCGCTGCAGACTGCCCGTTCAGCTAGTCCATTTGACTGTGGGTACTCTGGGCTGCTGGTGACATGAACAAAGTCCCACTGCTCAGTAAACTCCTTGAAGTGCTGGCTTGTGTAATATCTTGCGTTGTCAGTGATAAGGGTGTGAGGTTATCCACGAACAGAGAAGTGTCGCTTGAGCTTTGTGATCACAGCTGCTGAAGATGCATTATGAAGGAGGTCGATTTCAAACTACCCTGAGTATGAGTCTACCAGCACCATATATTGTTGTCCATGCCACTCAAACACATCAGTAGCAACTGTGGACCAGGGCAAAACTGGAACTGGGTGTGGCTGTAGGGGTTCTTTCTGTTGGTGTGCCCGGGTGCTATTGCAGACTGAGTATGACAGCAGCTTCTCTGTGATGTCTCTGTTCATTGTTGGCCAAAAGACTGTCATCCTCGCCCTGCGCTTGGTCGACTCCAAACCTGGGTGACCTCTGTGCATGATATCGATGCATTCTCGCTGCAGGGAGTGTGGAATGACGGTTCTGTGACCCTTAACGACAATGCCATCCTCCATTGGCAGCTGGCGCTCTTTATCAGGCCAACTATGTTGAATGACAGTGCTGAAGATTTGTAAGACTTGGTCTTGTGCTGTGTGGGCCCGTAGCTCCTCTAGCCTGGCAGCTGAAATGTAGCTGACAGACATTACTTCAAATGTGTGTCATTTGTAACTGATGCTTGATGCATGATTTGAGGTGGTTAAACGCTTGCTGGTGCTGTGGAAGCCAACTCCATGCAGTATCTCTGTTGATGCATGATGTATCTCTGTTTTGTTGTTTTGAGGGTTGCATCTGTGGACTCAGCCGGACTGAGGACGGCTCCGTCGTCACCTGGCGCTCGTACTTCTGCTGCGTAAACGGATGAACGCTCCCGTTCAATGGCCTCTGCTCCTGCGAGATTGAGGAGGATATATGCCTTCGTTTTAGCGGGCTTGTTTGAGTGCGCCGCCTCTATGAAGATATCGTACTCTCGTTCAAAAACCCGCCAATTTTCGGCGACGTTCCCGTCAAAAACGAGAGGGTCGGGTCCGCGGGATCCCTCTGCCATCAAGTCTCTCCCGCTGAGCGCGGCGTTATCCTCTTTCCCGCTCTGGACGAAGAAAAAACAAAAAATATCAAAAAAAACTCACAGGCGATAGATCCGTGATAGCTTCTGACACCATGTCGACGTGTGTGTGAGAAGAATAAGTGACTGCGCACTTCAAATCCACAGTAGCGTTATTGGATGCCGCAGCAAACACACAGTACCTGTACGAAACCTGGGGAGCTAACAACACCGAGCGGCAACACACTGCACATGCGCATTCAGGCTGGTTACGGTGTCTGATGAGGTTCATACAGAACACCAGAATGGGCTACGAGGTCCAAGGTCCATTGGCCTCAATTTGACATGTGGTATTAGGAACATTTTTGTGACTCTCCTTATTGTATATAATGCATCATTAACTAATGAAACTATACACTGCTGTTACATTTAAACATTTATAACATTTAATAAACAAATCAAACTGCTTATTTTCTGACACTGAGGAAGAAAATGGGTCCACTTGTTTACATGTGCAGGTACTGCCCCCTTCTGGAGAGAGAGCTCTCCATTTATCTTCACTGGCTTCTCTAAAGTGAAATATAACTAAAGGGATCAGTGGTTTTGTTTTGATGGACTTCAATAGAAGAAGAGGAGATACTTTTTAATAACAGAACCTCTTTAGTAAATCAATAATTAACTCACAGCCAAACGAGATGTGAAAAATAGGGGGGATGTTTTGGTGGAGAGATAGAAGAGGTTGTCTCCAGTTGCAGGGTGGTTTAGAATTGGTTCAAGATATGAGGTGTGTCCCCATTAAAAGACACGGATACAGACTTTCCCAGTTAGTTAGTTGATTTAATCTTGCTGTGTTCTGCATACGAAGATACAGATAAAAGAGAATAAATACTAGTAATAAGATAACAAACACAAACAGGTAATCGTATACTGATATATAAATAAGGACTGTAATACAGAATGAATAGGTGTTAACGGCTGATTAACATTAGCTTTAGCATACTGCCCCCGTGAGGCGATAAAGAGAAAAAACATCTGACAAATACTATTACTACGAAAAACACAATAACAAATGCGATTTATACTTGATTAAGATCATGCTCACCTTTTGTCATTTACACATAGCAGCAGAAATGATTAAACTAATGGGAAAAAGGGTGAGGAAACGAGAGAAACGATGACCGTTTGTGAACGTTTATGTGCATCAACGGCTGTAGAACTAAAGACCAACTGCACCGGCTCGCGTCTCAGCAGCTCCGATGACGTCATCAAAACGAAACTTATCAGCGCACTGTAAACAATGACGCTCTGAACAGGAAAGCTAATGCCTCCTACTGTGGGCTTTCTGACAACATGTGTCCTCTTAACGAAGTCATTCAAGATGTTTGCTCGTTCTGCCTAGTTACGGTTGCTAAGGGAGTTGCTAGGGGGCGGGGCTTAGCAACGACTTCAAGACATCATGACGTCATTCACAGATCAAAGGCCAGTTTTGTCCAAATATATAAATAGGATCCAAGTCACACATTTTTAGCGCGGATTTTTCCAGCCACCTTTCACATCACTCCAAGGAGACAAACAGGGACTACGAACTGCAGATACCGAGGAGAGAGACAGTGAGTACAAGAAGCCGAGACCAAGTAGACAAACAGGGACTACAAACAGTCATCATGTCACAGCACCTCGTACCGATGATCACAGCCGAGAGCCTTCGCCCAGTTGTGCAGCAGTTTCTGGGCCAGCTGACAGCGTCACAATGGGCATCAATGAAATCTGGACTCACAGACGAGAAGACGGAGAGCCTTCTTACAGAGATGTGTGCACAAATAGTTAACGCTATGTCTGCATACATCATTGATACATTAAACAGGGGCATGACGTTACCTGCAGAGATTTCCGAAGAGGAAGTCCACAGTTATTTGGGGAACGTGATCCCAAACACTTTTTCAGGCGTCACCGGCAGTCCGATGCCAAAAAAGATTTCTAAAAAAGTGTCGGATCTGGTTATGACAGAGGTCGCGGAGAAGATCAATTCCCAGCTGTCACAAAACAGAGATGGCGTTGAGGGAAGCGAACCTCTGGCCGCTGACAAACCCAAGAAAAGCCACAGACTGAAGACCATCGTGAAGCACGTGGTCAAGATGTTAGGAAAATGCGCGGGTAAAATGTGCTCTGAGTTCAGTACCGTGGACAGTCCAACAGAGCAGGACAGTCTTCGGGAGACCGGGCAGACTCCAGTAACACCGATTGGAGCAGAAGACCGATATTCTATCGGAAGCTTCATTGCCACCACAACTGAAGCTGTGAAGGACATCCTTGAAGAGCAGGCGAGTGACATTAAAACCGATGAGGGCATTTCTAGCGAGGAACACGCGCTGGTTACGAGTGCCATTGACAAAGACACCAGTGAAGCAGCAGCAGACATTGCGAGCTACATCTGGTCAAACAGAAAGGACTTTGGTCTTAGCAACGATGGCACGCCGACATCAGAGGCCTGGTCTAGCAAGACAAACTGCTGGCAAGTCGTGGCGAATAAGATTAAAACCTTTTTCGCCTGCAAATATGCCAAGGTGTCCATTGTTAACTTTTTGGCAAAGCTGATGAAAAAGCTCAACTGCTTCACCAAAGAGGACACACTGGATGTCTTAGTTCCGGCAGCAACTGAGGTGATGCAGACCATGATCCCGGACGACGATGAAGTCGAATGCACCTACAAAGAAATGGCTGTCAGCATTCACAGCGGCCAACATGAGGCGATTTCACAGCAGCTGAGCAACATAATATTTGACCATTTCAGATCCGGCACCACACACAGGATGGACTTTCGGGTCACCATTCAAGCCGAGGTGGACAAATTCATGAAGCTGATGTGGAATTGGCTCAATATGCAGGTGCAACAACGCGCCAGACGAAACGACCGTGTAAGAGTCAGTCTGGAGAAAATAAAGGGAGCTGTTTTAGAGCAGCTCACAGAGAATGAGGAGGAGGAGGAGATGAACGGAGACTCTGTGATGACTCCAAAAGCAGCTCAACCTGCCATCACTGCTCAGCCAGGCGTCAGTGATGAAGGTTATCTTACACCAGTCGATGAGGTAAGACCACCTTCAATCACTGCTCAGCCAGCTGTCAGTGTTGTTGATGATGGTGAAGAGAGCGGAAGACCTGACCCCAACCAGACTCAAACAAATGAACCTCCAGAACTGTTCTACACGATGATCATAGATGCAGTCATACACCAGTGTCTGAAAAATACTAAGATCATGATGTCAGGCGATAACTTGCCCAGCATAATGACAACTCTGAAAAACATGCTGTGCACGGAAATGGCCGGCTCTGAATTCGTCGGGCCGAGGGACATCAAGAAAACAGCGAAGGCAGTCTACAAAGATTTGTGCAAACGGATGGGCAGCAAAGGGACGATGGGAATGAGCCTGCTGTCACAGAACTCCTTCGTTTATACATTCATAATCGAGACAACAAAAAGGCACCTGCTGAAGCCAAAGAAGACTGGCATTAAGGGGTTCTTCTCCTCAGTGTTCAGTTTCTGCTGCAGACGCGGCTGAGAAAGGCTGCTGTGAAAAAGGTCTAATGAGACCTGAAGTCCTGCCTCGTGTCCAGCTGAACACTCCGTGCTACCTGCTTCACTTTGGCTCGTAGCACAGTGTTCAACCCGGATATGATGCAGGACTTCAGGTCCCATTGGTCTGCACAGGTGCCTTTCTGTTCGACACAGTGGCCTCGCAACTGTAAGGTCACTGTGTCGTTTGGGTTTCCTCCGAGTGCTTCGGTTTCTCCCACTTTATTTCATTTAAAGAAAAAAAACATCAAACTAAAATGTCCAGCTCAACAGTCTGTGCTACCTGCCTCACATTGGCTCGTAGCACAGAGTGTTCAACCTGGATATAACGCAGATAGAGCTACATCTCCCATAGGTCTGCAACAGTTCAACACTGTGGTCTTGCAACTGTAAGATCACTGTGTTGCTGTGGGTTTTACCCTGAGTGCTTCAGTTTCCCACATTAAAAAAATAAATCTTAGTAACATCAAAATAAAAAATAAAATAAAATAAAAAAATCACGTTCTGAACATTTAGTTTCACTCCACATTTTAAAAACCAAAAAAAAAAAAAACAAATAAAATCAAAAAAACATAATTTACATTTCTCTTTTAAAATCTTTATTTTCTTTTTTATTATTTGCAGCACAGCTGTAGATGTGTAACTCAGGCTAAAGTAAAGATCTGTATTTTAAAAACAAAATAAAATTTAGGTTACAATATTAGTTACCTCTGTCCACAGTCCTGAATCTTTACCAGCTCCTTTATGGAGCTGCTGTCCAAGGTCCTAATTTTTGGTCTCGAGTTTTTCTATTTCTTTTAGAAAACTATTTTTTTTTTAAAGTTTAAAAGTAATAAAACAAGATAAATTAAACTATACAGTGAACTATTCAGTTATCAACGAAATATGGCCATGTTTGAGATGGGAGAGATTCACCCATTCACATTTCAGATGAAAAATGACTTCATAATAATTAACTGGGTCGTTCTTTCCACTATGATACGAGAAGGACACAAAAACGAGACTATAACTTTGGATTATTTCCCAAAAGCTTCAGTAAAGGAGGTATTAATATTTTATGTCCACAGGGGTCTTAAAAATTCTCAGAAGCATTTCTGTCATAATAGTGACAACAACATTAATGAAACTGCACATACTCTACATACCATCAAGGCTGAAGTTTGATTTCAAATACTGCACATTGGTTTGACTGGAGAGGAATTTTACCATCCAGGTTTAGTGCACCAAGCATGTGAATAAAAATGTATGCTGTTCATATAAATTTAAGTTTAGACTATGTCGTCTTTATGAGTACAGGGAAATTTAAATATTAATACTCTTAGACCTTTCTTTGGACCTTATTTCCGTAAAAAAAACAAGTATGAACTGATCTGGCTGTGCTGATCGACAGACATTTGGAGGAGGTATCAGAGTGTCCTATATTTAGAAAATGTCCCAAATTCCCAATTCACAGTTCAATATAAATTAATTCAGTTAAACAGATTGTCTTTTAGAGCAGAAAAGGATCATCACAACACCAAATATAATCAACTGAGCGTATTCATTACATTTGAAGGCTTTACCAATCACAGCACTACTGACATGATTATTATTTGAAATACAGAAATAAACGCACAGGTCCAAAAACACTTTTCCTTTGACTTTAGAAAATGTTTTTCTCTTGATGAAATAACTTTTCTCTGTTTCAACAATTCTGGCTGCTGCTGCTGCTGTTGCTGAATTTCCAGCCAGAGTTCAATGTCCCTTCCCAAAGTTAAGTGTAAACAGTTCAGCCATTAAGACCACCTTAAATTATAAATCACTGAGGGGAGAAAGGTAAAGTGTAAAAAAAACAAAAACAAAAAAAAAAGTAGAAAGGATCTCCCAAGCTCCCACAAGTCCATCATTAGGACACAGAGGAGATTGGGTTGAGAGGTGAGCCCATCTGTGTTAGCACCTTGTCCAGCCGCTGGAGTGGCCCATGCAGATGCACCTCAATCCAGCAGGGGGTGCTGGTGACGTCCTGTCGGTGATACTCTGCTCCCCAGCCCTGTGAGGAGGGAGAACGGAAGAAACGATGATGATTATGTTAAAAAAAAAATGTTGTTGTTGTTGTTGTTATAAACAGTGTCATGTAAGACTACTATTGCATATTTAACTCACCATAATGAGCCAGTAGTTTGCACATTATCACTTAACTACAGGGAGTAGAGCTCATGATGAAATTAACATCAGCCACAGAAGAGGAGCAGATTTAGATTTCAATAAATACCGGCCCACAGATAGGTGAGACAACTACATAATTATGCATTTTGAATGAAGTATGCCTTCTGCTATCCACTCATGAAAACAGTTTGCAGTTTTAGAAGTGGGTACACTCAATGCTGGCTGAAAAATAAGTCCTGATGGACTTTATTCTACAGGTTTGTAATGTAATGAACTGATTATAATAGTTATATTTTATTTATGGTTTATAAGAAGGCCTTCGACACTGTTTTATTTATTTAATACTTAATTGACTTTACTTTGGCAGTTATGTTAATTCAGACATTACACAAGTCGGAATAGTTCAGTTGCCAAATCAAAGAATTCATAAATTTAATATATAAATGTAATTAAATTGTTGTCATTCAAGAGATCATACAGGTCTGTCGACATGTGTGTGAGAAGAATAAATGACTTTGCACTTTAAATCCACAGTAGCTTTATTGGATGCCGCAGCAAACACACAGTAACTGTACGAAACCTGGGGAGCTAACAACACCGAGCGGCAACACACTGCGCATGCGCATTCAGTCTGGTTACGGTGTCTGATGAGGTTCATACAGAACACCAGAATGGGCTACATCCTCCCCTTTAAGTTGGTGCTTCTATAAGGAAACAAACACATGTGGTTGCACATTAATATACAAATGGTGTCTAACATGGCTGCTTAACGGCTGTGTTAACGGCTGGGGCGGCTGTGGCTCGGACTAATCAGAAGATTGGCGGTTCGATTCCCGGTTCGATCCCCTCCAGTCTGCATGTCGAAGTGTCCTTGGGCAAGATACTGAACCCCAAATTGCTCCCAAATGGCTGCGCCATCGGTGTGTGAATGTGTATGAATGGTTAGCTCCTCAAACTGATGAGCAGTTGGCACCTTGCATGGCAGCCAATGCCATCAGTGTATGAATGTGTGTGAATGGGTGAATGAGATACGTACTGTAAAAGCGCTTTGAGTGGTCGGAAGACTAGAAAGGCGCTATATAAGTACAAGTCCATTTACCATTTAACTGGAGGCATTTCTGTAGCCAATGCAGACCAGCAGTAGTTTCAACTAGAAAATTTCTAAAGAGATTTGGAGTGTGCCTCTGGCCCCGTCGCCCCCATGCATTACATAGCTGTCAGTGTGTGTGTGCGTGCTTGTGTGCTCTGTCTGTCTGTGTGTCTGTCAGGGCCAGGTGGAGCCCACCAATCAGAGCAGAGCAATCAACCGCAGCTGCTCCTGTGACATTTGACACCGCTAAGATAGGGAGAAAAAACGCTGAAAGTACCCCTCGAACAAGAAGCCTTTTTGGCCAAACCGTAGCTCCTATCATTGAACCAGCTTCACTGTGAGCATCCTCAGTTCTTCCTGAACGTCTACATATATATTTTGTGTGGCTAAAATTAGGAAATGGGTCCTTTAGTGCGATCAGAAGAAACTGGCACCTCTGCTGTCCTCCAGAAATTTTCCCGCCTTTTTAACATGGCGGTCTATGAGGCCGTGGATGGGTATTGCTGGCGCATCTTTGCGTCCCACGCCAAAACTATAAGTGTGACAGCTTCTGCAGTGTTATCACTGCGACCACCACACATTTTCCTACGTTTCCATGTATAATTTCTGTAGAGTGAAATTTGCGGCCTCGAGAGCAGTTTACAAATTTATTTTTCGACAAATTTTTCTCTCCCTCTCCACTCTAGCTATGATGTCACGCACTCCAGCTCGCGAACATTCCACCAATACACACCCATTCATTTTTTGGCGTGTTTTTTTGCGATTTTTCGGCAAACCGTTTGCCGAAACGCTTAGAAAAGTCATAGCACACGTCGCCCGGCCGAGCCGGTCGTTTTGATATGATATTAACATACAAATGGTGTCTAACGTGGCTGCTTAACTGGAGGCATTTCTGTAGTCAATGCAGACCAGCAGTAGTTTCAATAACAACCTGAACACAAACTTAACCATCCAATTTATACTTTCATATTGTAGAATGATCACTTCCTGTATGAATAACATGACAACAAACATCAAATGGATCAAGTACATCAATGGTAACTGTGAATAATTCAATTAGAGAGCGATGGAGTGCAAAAACTCTTTTCCAAAGTTTTTTTTTTTTTTCAGGAAAGTACCTTTACAACAAAATGCTCTTTGTTTTCTTATATCAACACAACAGTTACACATAAGAGACCCTTAGAGTCCAATGTACTTCTCTGTAGGGCTGCAGCTATCGATTCTTTTTGAAGTCGAGTATTCTACCGATAAGTTCAGCAATTAATCGAGTAATCGGATTTTTTATTTATTTATTTTTTGCCTTTAAACAACAATACTGTAACGGACCGCGTATACACTGCGGCTGTTTGGGTTGTGTTCAGTTTGGTTGTACTGCAGTGTATGGGGTTGCGGGACGTCTGGGGAGTGGCGTTGTCAGAGGCTGTGAAGCCTTGACAACGATGGGGGCGAAGTAGCCAGATGGGATTAGCGGAGGACCTGTGGGGGTGTGTCCGGGGTGTGTGTGTGTGTGTGTGTAGGGAAAGACAGAGCTAATGTTGATAACGCTGTATGCCGGTTCGATTGCGTTCTTTATTGTTTTGCTGTTGGCTACGGCCCACAGTAGCCTGTGTTCAAGCTGAGGAATAAAGACCAGCAAAACCAGATCATGCTTCGTAGCTCCATTATTCCGGGTCGCTACAATACTACTACTAATAATTCTATTGCATATTGTGTGACAGAAACGACAGGCCTGTTAAAACCGAACAATTGATCCCAAACTTTGGACATCCTTTGCCGTTTGCGGATGGTCTCTTCACTCTCTGCCATAGTGCCAACTTTTTGACTCCGAGTCGCGTGCGTCACTGTTTACAGTCCGTGTAGAACATGATCTTGGGGCAGAACACAAGTGACTACTTCAACGAAATTAAGAATTAAACAAATACTCAAGGCAAAAAAAATGATTAGAGGATTTTTTGTACTCGAATTACTCGAGTACTCGTTGCAGCTCTACTTCTCTGTCCCTGTCTTTTGAAGATTGTCTCTGGTCTGTGGGCTGTTGATACCCAGAGTTCATTGTCCATACTTTAGGTTCGGCTTACATATTCGACCGGCTCGTGTCACATATGGTGTGTTAGTGTGTGTTACCTTGGCAGAAGAGCAAGCTGCAGGTCTCTGCTGCACGCTGGTAGAGTGCTGAAGAATCACCTGAGATGGTTGTGGTGCCTGCAGCATCTGCGGTATGGAAGGGGAAACGTCTGGCTCAGCTGGGTCAGCTGCCTGGCGATCAGAGTCTGCAGTGTCGACCTGTGGTGGTGGCTCAGCAACCGGAAGGATGTGGCGGCGATTTCTCCTGTAGATAGCCCCATCAGATTGGATGATGTATGAGCGTGGTTCTTTGCACACTTCCTTCACGATGCCCAAGCGGTCGTGTCCTTTGGTTGTCTGTATCCTGATGACCTGTCCTTCTGCCAGTGGCTGCAGCGGGTGACTTGAGGCATCGTAGTACTGCTTTTGGATGAGTCTTTTCTTTCGGAGCTGGGCAGTGACCTGACAGGAAAAGTTGAACGTGTCTGTCGTGACATCAGACACTCCGCAGGTGAGCCCAGTGTTTTGTCGGGGGGGATGTTCCTCACATTCAGCAGGTTGAGGAACACATCAGTCCCGTCTCGATGAGACCGCTCCATCAGTTGTTTGGCGCTGCAGACTGCCCGTTCAGCTAGTCCATTTGACTGTGGGTACTCTGGGCTGCTGGTGACATGAACAAAGTCCCACTGCTCAGTAAACTCCTTGAAGTGCTGGCTTGTGTAATATCTTGCGTTGTCAGTGATAAGGGTGTGAGGTTATCCACGAACAGAGAAGTGTCGCTTGAGCTTTGTGATCACAGCTGCTGAAGATGCATTATGAAGGAGGTCGATTTCAAACTACCCTGAGTATGAGTCTACCAGCACCATATATTGTTGTCCATGCCACTCAAACACATCAGTAGCAACTGTGGACCAGGGCAAAACTGGAACTGGGTGTGGCTGTAGGGGTTCTTTCTGTTGGTGTGCCCGGGTGCTATTGCAGACTGAGTATGACAGCAGCTTCTCTGTGATGTCTCTGTTCATTGTTGGCCAAAAGACTGTCATCCTCGCCCTGCGCTTGGTCGACTCCAAACCTGGGTGACCTCTGTGCATGATATCGATGCATTCTCGCTGCAGGAAGTGTTTAATGACGGTTCTGTGACCCTTAACGACAATGCCATCCTCCATTGCCAGCTGGCGCTCTTTATCAGGCCAACTATGTTGAATGACAGTGCTGAAGGTTTGTAAGACTTGGTCTTGTGCTGTGTGGGTCCGTAGCTCCTCTAGCCTGGCAGCTGAAATGTAGCTGACAGACATTACTTCAAATGTGTGTCATTTGTAACTGATGCTTGATGCATGATTTGAGGTGGTCAAACGCTTGCTGGTGCTGTGGAAGCCAACTCCATGCAGTATCTCTGTTGATGCATGATGTATCTCTGTTTTGTTGTTTTGAGGGTTGCATCTGTGGACTCAGCCGGACTGAGGACGGCTCCGTCGTCACCTGGCGCTCGTACTTCTGCTGCGTAAACGAATGAACGCTCCCGTTCAATGGCCTCTGCTCCTGCGAGATTGAGGAGGATATATGCCTTCGTTTTAGCGGGCTTGTTTGAGTGCGCCGCCTCTATGAAGATATCGTACTCTCGTTCGAAAACCCGCCAATTTTCGGCGACGTTCCCGTCAAAAACGAGAGGGTCGGGTCCGCGGGATCCCTCTGCCATCATGTCTCTCCCGCTGAGCGCGGCGTTATCCTCTTTCCCGCTCTGGACGAAGAAACAAAAATCAAAAAAACTCACAGGCGATAGATCCGTGATAGCTTCTCACACCATGTCGACGTGTGTGTGAGAAGAATAAGTGACTGCGCACTTCAAATCCACAGTAGCGTTATTGGATGCCGCAGCAAACACACAGTACCTGTACGAAACCTGGGGAGCTAACACCGAGCGGCAACACACTGCGCATGCGCATTCAGGCTGGTTACGGTGTCTGATGAGGTTCATACAGAACACCAGAATGGGCTACGAGGTCCAAGGTCCATTGGCCTCAATTTGACATGTGGTATTAGGAACATTTTTGTGACTCTCCTTATTGTATATAATGCATCATTAACTAATGAAACTATACACTGCTGTTACATTTAAACATTTATAACATTTAATAAACAAATCAAACTGCTTATTTTCTGACACTGAGGAAGAAAATGGGTCCACTTGTTTACATGTGCAGGTACTGCCCCCTTCTGGAGAGAGAGCTCTCCATTTATCTTCACTGGCTTCTCTAAAGTGAAATATAACTAAAGGAATCAGTGGTTTTGTTTTGATGGACTTCAATAGAAGAAGAGGAGATACTTTTTAATAACAGAACCTCTTTAGTAAATCAATAATTAACTCACAGCCAAACGAGATGTGAAAAATAGGGGGGATGTTTTGGTGGAGAGATAGAAGAGGTTGTCTCCAGTTGCAGGGTGGTTTAGAATTGCTTCAAGATATGAGGTGTGTCCCCATTAAAAGACACGGATACAGACTTTCCCAGTTAGTTAGTTGATTTAATCTTGCTGTGTTCTGCATAAGAAGATACAGATAAAAGAGAATAAATACTAGTAATAAGATAACAAACACAAACAGGTAATCGTATACTGATATATAAAGAAGGACTGTAATACAGAATGAATAGGTGTTAACGGCTGATTAACATTAGCTTTAGCATACTGCCCCCGTGAGGCGATAAAGAGAAAAAACATCTGACAAATACTATTTCTACGAAAAACACAGTAACAAATGCGATTTATAGTTGATTAAGATCATGCTCACCTTTTGTCATTTACACATAGCAGCAGAAATGATTAACCTAATGGGAAAAAGGGTGAGGAAACGAGAGAAACGATGACCGTTTGTGAACGTTTATGTGCATCAACGGCTGTAGAACTAAAGACCAACTGCACCGGCTCGCGTCTCAGCAGCTCCGATGACGTCATCAAAACGAAACTTATCAGCGCACTGTAAACAATGACGCTCTGAACAGGAAAGCTAATGCCTCCTACTGTGGGCTTTCTGACAACATGTGTCCTCTTAACGAAGTCATTCAATTCAAGATGTTTGCTCGTTCTGCCTAGTTACGGTTGCTAAGGGAGTTGCTAGGGGGCGGGGCTTAGCAACGACTTCAAGACATCATGACGTCATTCACAGATCAAAGGCCAGTTTTGTCCAAATATATAAATAGGATCCAAATCAGACATTTTTAGCGCGGATTTTTCCAGCCACCTTTCACATCACTCCAAGGAGACAAACAGGGACTACGAACTGCAGATACCGAGGAGAGAGACAGTGAGTACAAGAAGCCGAGACCAAGTAGACAAACAGGGACTACAAACAGTCATCATGTCACAGCACCTCGTACCGATGATCACAGCCGAGAGCCTTCGCCCAGTTGTGCAGCAGTTTCTGGGCCAGCTGACAGCGTCACAATGGGCATCAATGAAATCTGGACTCACAGACGAGAAGACGGAGAGCCTTCTTACAGAGATGTGTGCACAAATAGTTAACGCTATGTCTGCATACATCATTGATACATTAAACAGGGGCATGACGTTACCTGCAGAGATTTCCGAAGAGGAAGT
Organism: Sciaenops ocellatus; assembly: GCA_033000465.1. Classification (NCBI taxonomy): domain Eukaryota; kingdom Metazoa; phylum Chordata; class Actinopteri; family Sciaenidae; genus Sciaenops; species Sciaenops ocellatus. Next base: position 23,801,884 of record CP136866.1, on the reverse strand, counting down.
CCACAGTTATTTGGGGAACGTGATCCCAAACACTTTTTCAGGCGTCACCGGCAGTCCGATGCCAAAAAAGATTTCTAAAAAAGTGTCGGATCTGGTTATGACAGAGGTCGCGGAGAAGATCAATTCCCAGCTGTCACAAAACAGAGATGGCGTTGAGGGAAGCGAACCTCCGGCCGCTGGCAAACCCAAGAAAAGCCACAGACTGAAGACCATCGTGAAGCACGTGGTCAAAATGTTAGGAAAATGCGCGGGTAAAATGTGCTCTGAGTTCAGTACCGTGGACAGTCCAACAGAGCAGGACAGTCTTCGGGAGACCGGGCAGACTCCAGTAACACCGATTGGAGCAGAAGACCGATATTCTATCGGAAGCTTCATTGCCACCACAACTGAAGCTGTGAAGGACATCCTTGAAGAGCAGGCGAGTGACATTAAAACCGATGAGGGCATTTCTAGCGAGGAACACGCGCTGGTTACGAGTGCCATTGACAAAGACACCAGTGAAGCAGCAGCAGACATTGCGAGCTACATCTGGTCAAACAGAAAGGACTTTGGTCTTAGCAACGATGGCACGCCGACATCAGAGGCCTGGTCTAGCAAGACAAACTGCTGGCAAGTCGTGGCGAATAAGATTAAAACCTTTTTCGCCTGCAAATATGCCAAGGTGTCCATTGTTAACTTTTTGGCAAAGCTGATGAAAAAGCTCAACTGCTTTGCCAAAGAGGACACACTGGATGTCTTAGTTCCGGCAGCAACTGAGGTGGTGCAGACCATGATCCCGGACGACGATGAAGTCGAATGCACCTACGAAGAAATGGCCGTCAGCATTCACAGCGGCCAACATGAGGCGATTTCACAGCAGCTGAGCAACATAATATTTGACCATTTCAGATCCGGCACCACACACAGGATGGACTTTCGGGTCACCATTCAAGCTGAGGTGGACAAATTCATGAAGCTGATGTGGAATTGGCTCAATATGCAGGTGCAACAACGCACCAGACGAAACAACCGTGTGAGAGTCAGTCTGGAGAAAATAAAGGGAGCTGTTTTAGAGCAGCTCACAGAGGAGGAGGAGGAGGAGATGAACGGAGACTCTGTGATGACTCCAAAAGCAGCTCAGCCTGCCATCACTGCTCAGCCAGGCGTCAGTGATGAAGGTTATCTTACACCAGTCGATGAGGTAAGACCACCTTCAATCACTGCTCAGCCAGCTGTCAGTGTTGTTGATGATGGTGAAGAGAGCGGAAGACCTGACCCCAACCAGACTCAAACAAATGAACCTCCAGAACTGTTCTACACGATGATCATAGATGCAGTCATACACCTGTGTCTGAAAAATACTAAGATCATGATGTCAGGCGATAACTTGCCCAGCATAATGACAACTCTGAAAAACATGCTGTGCACGGAAATGGCCGGCTCTGAATTTGTCGGGCCGAGGGACATCAAGAAAACAGCGAAGGCAGTCTACAAAGATTTGTGCAAACAGATGGGCAGCAAAGGGACGATGGGAATGAGCCTGCTGTCACAGAACTCCCTCGTTTATACATTCATAATCGAGACAACAAAAAGGCACCTGCTGAAGCCAAAGAAGACTGGCATTAAGGGGTTCTTCTCCTCAGTGTTCAGTTTCTGCTGCAGACGCGGCTGAGAAAGGCTGCTGTGAAAAAGGCCTAATGAGACCTGAAGTCCTGCCTCGTGTCCAGCTGAACACTCCGTGCTACCTGCTTCACTTTGGCTCGTAGCACAGAGTGTTCAACCCGGATATGATGCAGGACTTCAGGTCCCATTGGTCTGCACAGGTGCCTTTCTGTTCGACACAGTGGCCTCGCAACTGTAAGGTCACTGTGTCGTTTGGGTTTCCTCCGAGTGCTTCGGTTTCTCCCACTTTATTTCATTTAAAGAAAAAAAACATCAAACTAAAATGTCCAGCTCAGCAGTCTGTGCTACCTGCCTCACATTGGCTCGTAGCACAGAGTGTTCAACCTGGATATAACGCAGATAGAACTACATCTCCCATAGATCTGCAACAGTTCAACACTGTGGTCTTGCAACTGTAAGATCACTGTGTTGCTGTGGGTTTTACCCTGAGTGCTTCAGTTTCCCACATTAAAAAAATAAATCTTAGTAACATCAAAATAAAAAATAAAAAAAAATAAAAAAAATCATGTTCTGAACATTTAGTTTCACTCCACATTTTAAATTACCAAAAAAAAAAAAACAAAAAAAAAAACAAATAAAATCAAAAAACATCATTTACATTTCTCTTTTAAAATCTTTATTTTATTTTTTATTATTTGCAGCACAGCTGTAGATGTGTAACTCTTTAGGTTACAATATTAGCTACCTCTGTCCACGGTCCTGAATCTTTACCAGCTCTGTCCAAGGTCCTAATTTTTGGTCTCGAGTTTTTCTATTTTTTTAGAAAACTATTTTTAAAAAAAAGTTTAATAGTAATAAAACAAGATAAATTAAACTATACAGTGAACTATTCAGTTATCAATGAAATATGGCCATGTTTGAGATGGGAGAGATTCACCCATTCACATTTCAGATGAAAAATTACTTCATAATAATTAACTGGGTCGTTCTTTCCACTATGATACGAGAAGGACATAAAAACGAGACTATAACTTTGGATTATTTCCCAAAAGCGTCAATAAAGGAGGTATTAATATTTTATATCCACAGGGGTCTTAAAAATTCTCAGAAGCATTTCTGTCATAATAGTGACAACAACATTAATGAAACCGCACATACTCTACATACCATCAAGGCTGAAGTTTGATTTCAAATACTGCACATTGGTTTGACTGTAAGTATGAACTGATCTGGCTGTGCTGATCGACAGACATTTGGAGGAGGTATCAGAGTGTCCTATATTTAGAAAATGTTCCAAATTCTCAATTCACAGTTCAATATAAATTAATTCAATTAAACAGATTGTCTTTTAGAGCAGAAAAGGATCATCACAACACCAAATATAATCAATTGAGCGTATTCATTACATTTCAAGGCTCTGCCAATCACAGCACTCCAATATTTTTTAAATATTTTTTCTGACATGATTATTTGAAATACAAAAATAAATGCACAGTTCCTTTGACTTCAGAAACATTTTTTCTCTTGATGAAATTACTTTTCCAGTAATGGCACAAATACAGAGGCCTTTGAAATGTCTCAACTGCAGTTCTTTGGTCTCAGGCCAAAGTTTGTGACAACATAATGCCTCGTACAGTACGCATAAGGCACTCTACTGTAAGTGGACGTTACAGGCTATTAGAGTTGTTGCACTGCTCATAAAATCAAATGAGAGTGCAGTAGTAAATGTGCCTCTGCTGGCTGTGTGGAGAAATGACAACTTTTTAAGTAATGGATAACCCCACGGTGTTTTATGAGTCAAATGTTATTGATTTGATGACATGTTGGTATTTAAAAGAGGGCAGTGATTCATATTTAGTGTACATATTTGAATGTATGAGTCCTCGTCACCTCATTGCAAGCTGCAGTTTTGCACTTCATAATCTATCCATCCATTTCCTGTAACGGCGTATCGGGTGCCCACTCATACTCCAAACATATCCTTTCCTCCGCAACTACTCAAACACTTCTTCACTGATCTCACGCTGACGTCTTAATGCATCACGATAAAGCAGAAATTGCAGGACTCAAGGCACAAGGGAGGAAAGACGATCTGTTCGGTTCGGTTCTTCATGTTGGTGTGAGAGTGTCCTGCGTTTCTTTGTGGAAACTTTTTCTGTAAAGCCTTGTTTTTTTTTTTAATGTATGACATGAGAGCTGATTACACGTCACAGCTCTTTGTGTCCTGAAGGACGATCTTTGTCAAGATTCATGTTCACACTAAGCTTGCAACATATAAAACTTTATTAAAAAGTACAGTAAGCAAATTTTTGACCATCTGTGGTAAATTATTGTAAACTTAAGTCCCTCTCTACCCAAAACTTTTGACATCTTCAGTTCCTCCCCACTTATTCAGGTGTCATCGTGTGACCAAAGTATAGAAAGCCGAGCTGCAATGATTAGTCAATTAATGAGTCGATGGGAAGAAAATTAATTGCCAACTATTTTTATAAACAATTAATTGTTTGTCATTTTTCAAGCCAATGGAGAGTCTTTTGGATTTTTCACATTTTTTGATCTTCTATAGACGTTACAAGTAATGAATTCATGAAAATCAGATTACTCATTGATGTAGTTGTATCCTTTTAGGTTGACATACATTTGTAAGTTCTGCAACAAAAGTAAGGGAACGTCGAGTTTTGAAAATTTTACCACACACATGATCCTAAGATCGAGAATAAATCTTGTCACTCCAGTGACTAAACAGAAATATGAATTATTAATATTTATTAATAAACATATTTGTATTTACAGGTTCCTGTAATGCTTGACAGCCTCGTCTCGTCTGTTACGGAGGGAGAGACAGGAAAAGACTCAACAAGCTGGTCAAGAGGACCGCACTGTCCTGGACTGCCCCGTAGAGGAAGTGGGGGAGAGGAGGATGTTAGCAAAGCTGACATCCATCATGAACAACTCCTCTCCACCTCCTGCATGAGACTGTGGAGGCCTTGAACAGCTCCTTCAAGCAGTTAACATCCAACTGCAACTATTCAAACAAAATCTATCATGAGTTTGTCATTAACAGAGCGACTCTCGATGTATATCGGAACAGATGCAGACGACATAAACGATCATTGTTACCAAATAACCTGTTTATTTCATTGAGCTAATGAAGTCAATTACCTAACATAATGCCTTGGTACCCACGCCAAAATTTAATACGCCTCCACAAAATCCATGAGTGCACAATATTGTTAATACAGTGAGTATGGAAGATATAGTCACTCTTACTTGAACTTGAGAGTACAAACAAGAATCAATAATGATGATGTCCAATGTCTGATTATATCATAAATGACTACTTCTATTGCAATAGATGTAACATTCACAATGTTGTTAGCTTATGGTATGTTATTCTTGTTCAGTGATTGATCTCCCATATCAAAAACTATCAGGTTGGCATACGTAACCTTCTCACGAAGGCAGTAGCTCAGTGTTCATTTCTAGCAGTAGAGACTATAAAAAAAAAAAAAAAAGAAAGCATTTGTTATATCAGAGCCTAATGGTAAACATAATTGTGTCTATATCTTGTTGTAAATATCTGACTTTGAGACGACAATGTAAGAAAAGTGTTCAGTAAAATTTCAATTTGTCTTTTGGACATAAGGCAGAGTAGTGAGACTGTTCTGCTTCATTAAAAACTACATACAGAGAAATAAAAACCATTTGAGAAAACAATAAAACTTGATGCAAAAAAAAATTAACATTTGACAGATACAAGCTTGACAATGGAGCCCTCGATTCTTGCAGGTGTGGTAGCATTGTCAAGCGGTAGTGTGTCCACGCTACTTGGGCATTCCTCGGTCCTCTCTTTCTTCGGGTATTTGCTTGAATTGTTACTCTGTTTCAACAATTCTGGCTGCTGCTGCTGCTGCTGCTGTTGCTGAATTTCCAGCCAGAGTTCAATGTCCCTTCCCAAAGTTAAGTGTAAACAGTTCAGCCATTAAGACCACCTTAAATTATAAATCACTGAGGGGAGAAAGGTAAAGTGTAAAAAAAACAAAAACAAAAAAAAAAGTAGAAAGGATCTCCCAAGCTCCCACAAGTCCATCATTAGGACACAGAGGAGATTGGGTTGAGAGGTGAACCCATCTGTGTTAGCACCTTGTCCAGCCACTGGAGTGGCCCATGCAGATGCACCTCGATCCAGCAGGGGGTGCTGGTGACGTCCTGTCGGTGATACTCTGCTCCCCAGCCCTGTGAGGAGGGAGAACAGATCAAACAATGATGATTATGTTAAAAAAGAAAGCATGAGAGATGTGTAACTGCGCCCTGTTCGTAAAGGCCTCACCTTGACGAAACTCATCCGAATGGTACACATCTTAGTGAGCTCATAGACGGCCTCGAAGCCGTGGTTGACTGACTGGGCCAGAAGCTGAGCGAACTCCTGGTTGTTGAAGATCTTGAGACTACATCCACTGGGGATCTTGCAGACAGTGGTGGGGTGGAAGCCGTGGTGGTAATTACAGTTACGGCTCTGGACAAAAATGCTGGTGTCGCTGAGGCACTCTGCGTACACCTCCCCTCCCACGTAGTACAGGTGCACTCCTGGTTAACAGAGACAGACAAACTGATGGTGATGGTTCTGGACGTCAGAACAAAAATGTACACCTCGCTGTGTGACGGCTAGTCGTACCTTTGCCGATGTGTCTGCGGGTGTTCTCGATTGTCGAGTTGCGGTTGACGTTGGACAGCAGTCCAAGGCAGAAGCGGTTCTTGTTGTTTGAGGGGTCGGTGAAGCCGTCCACCAGCACGCTGGTTGATGAGGCGTGGTAAGCCTCACCTACGCGATTGTTGAGTTCATAGTAGACGATAGAGCACCAGTGACTCGGCTCCTCGTACTCCACTGGCTGCACATCTGGGAAATTGCACAATAAAAACCGGTGAGTCATAAACTTATGATTCCAGAAAATCACACAGTATACTATTACATTAACACTGACACTCTTTCAAAATAAAACTCCTACATCACTCAGTTCATGACTTTTCCTAAAATGGGTTTATTAATCATCGAGCGAATGAAGAGTGAAGGTTGTGGGATAAAAAGAAAAAAAAAAAATTTTGATCATTTATATGTAGAACCACCAAATGGGTCATTTTTAACCCCCACAGAAATCAACAGTCACGACATGCCTGAGCAACGGTCATTGTTCAGCCGTCTTTTGAGAAGCACACCGTCATATCACGAGTTACAGCTCGTTATATTTGATATTAGGTTGGATGGATCAGAAGAGAGCAGAAGAACGAACGCCCAAGAAGTTCTGACACTGACTCAGATTAATTAAATTAAAAGATTACTAAATCTCTGAACTGTGTAAACACAGTACAAGATTTGCAAATTGTATATTTTGACCTTTGTGGTTTTAATGTAGGTAAAAATCGAATAAATGTTGGATCATGGTTACTCCAACATGTGGCATTAAATATTTGATTCATTTCAATGAGCGTACAGCTGTGTTGCAGAGTGTAACCCAAACAGGACAGTCCACACAAAAGCTGGTCCTGGCTTTACTACATCATCTATGCGTCATCAGCGGTTAATGACATTCAGTTGCATGAACAAATGTGTCGAGGCAGACTGTAAACTGCTGCGCAGCATCTTGGACCTTCAAACTGGAGTGGCTGTTGTGCCTCAGTGTAACTGTGTGTAACTCCTCACCTCCTCTGGCCATGTTCGGCGGCACCAGGCTGTTGCTTGTTTCCATGGACTGGCTCTCCTGGCCCAGCTGCTCATCAGGAGGCATGTAGGCTGGGGGTGGGGTGTCAGCTGAGACATTTAGAGAGCAGTTAGTGAGGATGAGACCAGTTGTTGCTGCTGGCAAATAGTCACTCACACACAAAAACACACTCACACACACCCGCGTCTCCCTGGACTTCAACAATCATCACAGGATCTGTACCCCGGAAATGGTGTCAGATTTCACATATCCCTCACTTGCTAAGCCACATGCTAACCCATTCCCGACAGAGATGCAACATGAGCTTTCCGAGCTCGTGCTGAGGCACACAGGAAAAAACAATGCAGAAAACCGCCACTGATGATGCTTGTAAGTGTCGACATCGATGACCAGGGCTGTTCAGCACATATAAAGTCAAATCCTAAAATCCTAAATTGCCATTGTGAACTTTTTTTCTGCCTGACTGCCTGCAGCCACTGGATGTGTGCTGTCTATTATGTCCAGCAGATCTGGACATGGAGCTCCAGTCACCAGACACACACTGCAGCAGCAGCAGTGACATCCATGTGCACTCAAACACAATCCAAACAGTCACAGTTATTTCTCTGACACAGGACAGAAAACAATGTCTCAGCTGAGTGATATTTCTTGGTGTTGGGTGTATCTGTTCTGTCTCTAGTTGGTAACAATGAGACTGAAAGGCTGCCTGGTTCACAGAGTTATTGCCGCGACAGCAGCCAGCAGCTCTGGCTCTGGCTCTGGTGGACACGGCTTAGCTGGCATTTCCTTTGTTCTCATTTGGGGGTGTAGCTTGATTTGGCTGAATATAATAACTTGACCTGGTTCGAGCGTAACTTAGTGAACCATGGATGGGTTTAAACTATCTGTAGGTATTAACAATGAGCCAAGTCAAGTCCCTAGATTTGGTGTTTTGTAAATTATATTAATATTAAACTGGATTTACCTGGATCCTTTGGTAAATAAACACACTATAACTACATTTTTCTTTCCATTACGCAACTTAAAAACAAAAATCACCAGAGAATACAGTTTATTGACAGCTAGCCTGCTGTTGGCTACATGACAGCGACAATCCACAACAACACAATAGTTTGGCATCGCGCCCAGGGCCAGCTAACAGCAGTATATTTGTCGTACCTGGGAGCTGGAATGGACTGGAGGGCCCCGAGCTGGCAGGAGAGTTTGGATAAGTACCACTGCTGGCTGGAGAAGGAGGATACGGCGAGTTGGGCGAGATGGGAAAAGAACCGCTGCCGCCGCCGCCACCACCTCCTCCACCGCCGCTGCCGCTGTTGCTGCCACCTCCGCTGTGTGGCTGCTGGAAGGACTCTGGAAAGGTGGCGTTCAGGGGCATGTGCGGCTCGTTGTGGGTGAGGTTGCGGAACTGTACCAGCAAGCTGTGCTGAGGATTGAACTCGCTGTGCCGTGGTACCAGGACAGGAGGGAGCACTGGATGGTGGGACAAAGGAGGACACAGTCAGAAGAAAGTTACACAAAACTGCACATTAAGAAGCCGATACAAGATGATGTGTATTATTATTATTATTATATAATAAATGACTTAAATACTTAAAAGAATTTTCTGTTGATCTACTGGTGGTTAATGTGAGAAATCATTGTACAGCTGTCGATATGAAATAATTATTTTTGTAGCATTTCTCTAAACAAATGACGTTCTTGACATTAATATGATAGCAGAGATGTAAGTATGATATAATCCTACATTCCTTTAAATTTAATTTATACAGAGCCAATATGTTATATATCTTCAACAGCAGCAGGTCTTTGTCTTGAACACACACTTCAAACTTGTGTTTGGAAACAGTTCAACATAAAATACAAAAACACCAACAATCCCGCGTTACACAAACGCCACTTTAGACCTTGGTGAAGATATAACCGCAGAGGTTCTCTGTGTTTATTTTCATTTTTGACTTTGTCAGAAAGGAGGGAGTGCGTTTCTCCAGCCTTGATTTTCATCCTCCTACTTCACTGTAAACGTCACAGGTCCAAGGCCCAGCGAGCTTTGCTTTAAATTATATGACGTGACCACGTGTGCATGTGATCCATATCCTTGAACCGGTCAATACACAGCTGGCAATCCTAAACCGGCCTAGTGTCAGAGAGGCTGTCCTCACAGGGTCATCCGTGTGTGTGTGTGTGTGTGTGTGAGACAGACAGACAGACGGACAGAGGAGGTAGTGATGAGAAAGTGCTGGGAGTTTAGTCTGAGTGGTTTATGCATTTAGTAAGGCACTCTCTGATGCCACACCCCATCTGGAGTGCCTGAGGCATATAATCTAATAAGACTCCAAAAGAGCTAGTGATATTGATTTTCTGTGAAATGGAGGGAGTGGGTGGAGCAGCCCCGTGTGATGACAGCCTCCTGACCTTTGTGGATTTGTTTACCAGCTCCACGGTTTACACAGACCTCTAGCTAAGGGATGCGTGCAGCTCCAAACCAGGGGCTAAGATTTTAAGTCATTTCTATATCCAAATAATTCAAATTATTATTAAGTACTCATGAAGAATGAATAAATAAATCTAATGTAAGATTCAGGTCTGAAATGAACACCCAAGAGAAGATGGAGGTGGGTTAAGGTTAGCGGACCACTCCATGCTGCACTGACTGTATAGATTAAACTACATGCTAACTTAATAGACATTATAGTCTAACAGTTAATTTAGTTTCTATACGATTATCCAACGCTTCAATACTAATGTAATTTGTCCAACAACAGAAATGCGTACAGTTTGAGTGCAAAGATGGAGCGATGTGTGACAAACAGAAGAGCGTGAATGAATACTGACATGCACACTGATCTAGTCTGTCTCGTAGCTGTTAAAAATCTGGAGATTTTACCTTAAATATAATTTGTTTAGTTATTTAAGAGTGTGTGTCACACGTTAACCTTCCAGTATGAAAAGAAAATAACCACAAGTCAAGAGTCTCTTTGACCCTTTTCATGAGTACCTACCAGGACTCTCTACTCGCTTGTAGTGATATGGGTTGATGCAGACCTCCTTCTGTTTGGAGCCAAATGGGTACTCGCACACCTCCAGGGGCTTGAGCTCATGGTGGGACTGGAGGTCTGGCCAGCGCCACACTCTGCAGTAGATTACGTGAGGCAGACCTTTCCTGTGAGAAACCTGTAGCCGGCCGTCCAGTGATCTTGGAATCGTAACACACTTGCTGGGCTGTCCGGGGCAGCTCAGCGCTTTCTCCAAGTCCTCCATGGCGCCCTTCTTCTTCTTCAGCTTTTTCACCAGCGCATCCACCGCCTTTTCCGCCCATTTCTCCTCCTCGTCTCCCTGCTTCCAGCCGAGCAGGCGCTTAACTGCCGGGCTTGTGAAAGAGAAGAGGCTGGACATGGAGGTCATGCTGGTAGTTGTAATGTGGAGTAAAAAAAGGGAGGACTTCTATGACGGTGGCAGGTCACTCCAGAGGGGCTATGAGGATCTACAAGCCCCCAGGCAATGATCTCCAACGAGTGTTAGTACCCTAAAACGGTGTGTGAATGGGTGGTCAACAGGAGAAACCACTTGAGTGTGTGAATGTGAGTGTGTGTGAGAGGCTAGGACTGAAAAGGGGTGGGGAGAGGAGGCTTTAGCCTTGTCTGACCAAGGACAGGAAGCAGGGAAGGGGAGTCAGCAAGCAGGACGCAGCTGCTGCTGCTCAGGAAGGGCCCTGCAGCAAGCTGTCCGGACTTGGGTCACCACCACTGATGAAGGGGTGGGTGGGTGTAGGCTGCAGGAGCTGGGATCAGGACCTCTGTCGAACTGACACGCTGCAGCAGGTCCCACCGGTGCGAGTTGACAGGCTAAGAAAAAAAAAAGGATGTGACTACTTCTCAACTTCCAGCATCGACTTGTCCAACCACTCTACAGTCAACGTTCAGCTCCACCAGCGTTCTGCCAACAGAGAAAAGAGAGCAGAGACACGTAAAGATCAAGACTTGTAAATAATATCACTATGAATGAATCAAGCCTCACTCAACAGGATGATCAAAAAGCCTTTTGTCACCTTTTTTGATCTGACACATCATTTCCATAAAGTGACTCCGTCTAGCTGAAGTTTGACGCAATTATCTGATAGGCGCTGTGTACAACTCACAGACAGTAATGCATATAAAAAGACAAACGGCCCCATCAGCATGTAAAGTAGGCAAGCTGGGCGGCCAGGCAGCATCTAAAATGATAACAGTAGTATAGAGAAATAGATTAAGTGAATTAGAGTGAAGTAATGAGTAAAAAATATTTTTTTAATGCCATAATGAATCCGTAGTTTTGGTCAGCATAGTTGGGTATAATGGTTATTTAAAAATGTGTTCAAAGCTTAATGTGTAGGCTCCCTTCCTTTGTTTCAGCATGTGCAGTGGCACATGAAGGAAAAAGCGAGCAGCCGTCTGACAGAAAAATAAAATAACTAATGTAACTTTAGATAAAATTAATAAATGTTTTAAGAAGCTCTGATTTAATACTTTGATATTGTTTTTATGATAGAACGTCATTTCTGTATTGCACAATCAAGCCACAGAAAACATGATACTGAATTACCGCCTTAAAAATTAATGTAGGATCACAGTGTCTCCAGTGATTTGTGTGAACCCACTAACAACTGTTTCCACCTAATAATGTAGAGAGACTAAGTGGCTCAGCGCGTCTTCCTATATGAAATAAACCATGCAGTGATACATAACACTTCATGCAGACAGTCAGACACATGTAGCCTGCAGCAGCAGCTGTTTGGGGGCTTGTGAGACTGGCCTTAGTCAAAAAGGATGTGACCACAAAGAGCTGCTTCCTCCCTCATCCCATCTCTGCCCCGATCCCTCCCTTCCAGCACACAGCTGTCCAACAGCACTGCACCCACTTCCACTATTCATTGTTCTACACGCACATGAAAGCGGAGGGAAACCTCCTGAAGTCGAACATGCAGGCATACACAAAAATCATCAGCCTGTAAATATTCTCCAGAATTTCTTCGCTGTACACATGCAGCTGTTTCCACACACCCCAATCAGTCAGAGATCTGATGCTGCGAGGCCTCTTTTTTAGACTGGATCAGCGGTGATTCATCAGTTCATTGTAGAGTGTGGGGTGAGCCATGACGGGTGACAGATTTCAACATAAGGACGTGTCCGATCTTCCTGAAACAAGTAGAAACTAACATGCAGATATAACTTGCCCAAAAAGAACTGCAAAGGCTGATTTGCATGTGAATGAGTAACCCTTCAACTAAAGCTGATCCCTCTTACAAACTGATAACAGTTCACACCAACAGCTCTTTGTGTTTTCACCATCAAAGGCTGGAAAAATCAAATCAGTCTCGACCGAACACAGAGTTTACAGAGTCCCATTTTAACTGGAGCTGTGATTCAACATGGTTTGTGGAGAAAACTCACTCCTCAAATCCTGAGGATACAGTGATTTAAATGTACTACAACACAGTATGGCCTACATGTTTTAATGCAGCTCTAATAACACAATCACAACAACGCTATGTATATCTAAGAATAGAGGTTATTTCAAAAGGAAGAAAAAAAAAAACATTTTTAATGTTTATGGCACAGGATATGTCCAAAAGAAAAGAACATACCAGGAGACTGTTTTGAAAATTCATACCGAGGCAAACTGGAGGTGGTAAACAACAAAACTCATCTGAAATCTCTGATAAATTTTCTTTATGTTGATAAATGCAGCCCTTATAATTGTCCAAATTCACAGATTGCACATCATAACCTTATTATTTATATGTCAGGCTGTCCAAAAGGAAGAAAAACAGATATTTTTAATGTTTGTGTCACGGGATATGTCCAAAAAGAAAACACCAAACTAGAAGACTGTTTTGAAAAGCCATACTGAGAATAAATATTCACCTGAAGCTCTTTCCAAAAGCCCAAACATCTCCATCCAAACTGAGTAACCTGAGGGTGGTAAACAACAAAACTCACCTGAAATCTGTGATAAATTTGCAGCCTTAATAATAGTCCAAATTCATAGATTGTACAATCGCAGCCTTGCCTTTTATATCTAAGAAAAGAGGCTATTTCAAAAGAAAAATGTTCATGGCACAGGATATTTCCAAAAGAAAACACTACTGCAGAAAACTGCTCATACTGAGAATTAATAGTCCTCTGAAAGCCCAAACATCTCCATACAAACTGAGCAAACTGGAGGTGGAAACCAACAAAACTCACCGGAAATCTGTGATAAATTTGCAGCCTTAATAATAGTCCAAATTCATATATAATAAACAGATATTTCTAATGTTTATGGCACAGGATATTTCCAAAAGAAAAATGTTCATACAGAGAATTAATAGTCCTCTGAAAGGCCAAACATCTCCATACAAACTGAGTAAACTGGAGGTGGATACCAACAAAACTCACCTGAAATCTGTGATAAACTGTCTGTATGCAGCTTTAATAATAGTCCAAATTCATAGATTGTACAATCACAGCCTCGCTTTTTATATCTAAGAAAAGAGGCTATTTCAAAAGGAAGAAATACATATTTTTAATGTTTATGTCACGGGATATTACCAAAAAAACTGCTCGTACTGAGAATGAATAGTTCCTCTGAAAGCCCAAACATCTCCATACAAACTGAGCAAACTGGAGGTGGTAAACAACAAAACTCACCGGAAATCTGTGATAAATTTGCAGCCTTAATAATAGTCCAAATTCATATATAATAAACAGATATTTCTAATGTTTATGGCACAGGATATTTCCAAAAGAAAAATGTTCATACAGAGAATTAATAGTCCTCTGAAAGCCCAAACATCTCCATACAAACTGAGTAAACTGGAGGTGGATACCAACAAAACTCACCTGAAATCTGTGATAAACTGTCTGTATGCAGCTTTAATAATAGTCCAAATTCATAGATTATACAATCACAGCCTTGCTTTTTATATCTAAGAAAAGAGGCTATTTCAAAAGGAAGAAATACATATTTTTAATGTTTATGTCACGGGATATTACCAAAAAAAACTGCTCATACTGAGAATGAATAGTTCCTCTGAAAGCCCTAACATCTCCATACAAACTGAGCAAACTGGAGGTGGTAAACAACAAAACTCACCCGAAGTCGCCGTGATAAACGGCCTGGGAGAAGCAGCTGTTGTAAACCTTTCACGATGACCAAAACTCACTTTGTTAAAACTGTGTCAAGTATGTTTAAAATGCTTGACAAGCATGAAGTACAGGGCACAGACAATATGGAAGAACGACTCAGTGAGTAGTAACGTAAAGCACCCCCCCTCCACACACACACACCCAGAGAAAGAGAGAGGAAAAGGGATTCAGAAAGACGCATCTAACGTTACACAAATCCCCATAAACAGCCGTAAAAATAGCTTTTAGTGCCGCTCTAATGTAACTGTACCACTAAAATACACACAGTCATAATATAATACATTATTCAAGTAGCGGAGCTAATGTAAGTAACCTCGAGAATTTGCTAACTAGCTGAGCTAACGTTAACTTGTTTAGCTTTAACCGTTGAGCCAAAACACCTCGTAACAGCTGTTTATTGTGCAGTTAAAGAGTTTAACTTTTAAGGTTGTTATTTCCTTTTTAAAATATAACCCAATGCGCCATCTTTTTTACCTCCAGCCAAAGTTACTTCACCCTTCCTCCATTCCAGAAACTTTTTGAACTGTGGCTAAGCTACGTTAGCCGTGTTAGCCCAGCCCTCCGAGTGGGGAAAGTGGCGAGCCTCTGCCCCACAGCCGTACCCTGCCTGATGTTAGCTCACCGGAGTTCACTTCTTACTCTTTTGAATTAAATAGAAAGCAGCAAAATCAAACACTGGATAAGTCACGTACCTTCTAACAATGCACCCAAGCCATAGCCGTGAGTTTTTTTTTGTAACGTTTAAGCGTCAGTTCGCACTTTTCTTAAAGATTTTCTCCACCACTTCTTCCCTCCGTCTCCCCCGTGCCATGTCCTCCAGAGCTTAGACACAAGTAGACTGGTGATGAGGCGGAGTGCATATCACTCCGCTTTTTCTTTTTTTTTTGACAAACTAGTGCTCACTTTTGGCGTTAGGCGCTGAGGCGTATTTGAATACGTACGGAGCAAATAACGCCACTATAACATGAAGCGTTTTGTATTACATTTTTTAAAAGCAGTACATTTAATTGCTAACTTTTTAAAAAAAAACACCCATTCGCTTTCCTCGCGTCAAAGAAAAGAAAACGTTCCCGGTGAATGAACTTTTCCCACTCTTGACAGTTACAGCCACATTATCAGCACCACGCAGCTCAAATATAACACAAGAAAGTTCAAACTGTATCGAAATAACCGCCGTTAACGGTCGTTTTAATGCGTTTTTCTGATGCTTCGGTGTATGGCAGTTGGAATTCTTACGGTGGTCGTGCTGCGGCTCTGGAACGTCTCACAAGTTGCTGGCTCCACTCAGTCTGGAGCGCTGCGGTCCGTTGTGTATTGTTGTCCTTTTGTAGTCACTTGTTCTAAGATTCAACAGTCCTCCCCCGTGTTGTTAATCCGCTTAACTCTAATTAAACAAGCTAATAATTACTATTTCACGACCCATTTCCCGTGTACGAACCGCCAACTCTCAGGCACGGTAACGTTAGGAGTGCGGATTCTTCATTCAGATTCCCCAAATCAAATGCAGTGTCCGTGTCCAACCACTAGTA
Source organism: Sciaenops ocellatus (assembly GCA_033000465.1). NCBI lineage: Eukaryota > Metazoa > Chordata > Actinopteri > Sciaenidae > Sciaenops > Sciaenops ocellatus. The sequence continues at coordinate 23,785,873 of CP136866.1, read as the reverse complement.
TGCAACATACATCAAGTTTTGTCCTGTTAAAAGTCCAGTGTGTAAGATTTAGCAGTATTTATTGGCAGGAATGGAATACAATATTCATTAGTATGTTTTCATTAGTGTGTAACAACCTGTGTATCTGTCTTAAAACGAGCCTCCTTTGTATCTACAGTGAGAGCGGGTCCTCTTCCATGGAGTCCGCCATGTTGAACCGCCAATTTTCTACGGTAGCCCAGAACAGACAAACCAGACACTGATCTAGATCAGGGGTCTTCAACTTTTTTCAGCCCAAGGACCCCTTGGATGAGAGACAAACAAAACAGAGACCCCCACATGTAATCTTTCTTATAATAACTTAATAATTTACTTTATTCACCTTTTATTTCACCTCATCAACCTATTTATATGCTGTGTTATTAGCCTATATGTGTTTATGATTGATAAAATGTTCATAAAACGTTACATAATGGAATATTTTATAAATAATATATAAATAAAGTAATAGTTTTTGTAAAAGTAGCTGGTTGATCTAGATCAAGTGGCAACCTCCGTGGTTGGGAAATTAAGCCAATGCAGAAGTGCTAAAAACTGTAATTTCTGCAATTTAGCCGCTTGAGGCTGGTTGCAGAAGTGAGTCAATCTCCATTAGCCCCCATATTAAAATGCCCAACTTCACAGTAGAAATAAACATGTTTACAGCCTGGTACAAAAAACAGTTTTAGTCTATAGCTAATTTCCCTGTTTTATTTAACTCACACGTTCCAATTATATTAAGGCTTAAAGTTATGCAGAATTAACAGTGTAGCTACTTTGATTGACAGGTTTGGCCCGCCTTAGGTCCACCAATGATCCACGTCGAAGAGGCAGCACAGTATATTTTCAACTTCAAAATGCCGCTGTGAAAACCTGTGGGTGACATCACTCATGCTCTGTCTATGCCTTATACTATTGGTCCTCTACCATGGAGTCAGCCATGTCGAACCAGAGTTTCTCCTACATGCTTTGAAAAAGAGGGTGAGGTGTGGGTAGTAATCTGCAGCTTCACTGCTAGGTGCCACTAAATCCTACACACTGGACCTTTAAAGTACATTACAACATCCCAGTTTACTAGCACAATTAATTTTATTTTTATCGTGATTCCTTTTTTTTTAAGTGGTTGTTTCTTTCACCCCATGCAGGCAGAGATTAGTAGTAGATTAGTGGTAGTAGACACTTTTAGGCCACAGTTTGGTCAATTTTAAATGTAATATACCTTCATATGCTATCACACTATTAGTAATGGGATGCAACCTCCTAAGAACACCAAGACAAATTCCTTGTATGTGGCACAGTGGTGCAGTGGTGAGCATTCGAACTTTGGCTGGGGCCAAGCTTGCATGTTTTCACCGTGTCCTCCGGCTTCTTCTCACAGTCCAAAGGCATACACAAAATTGGTGATGCTAAAATTGCCTGTAGGTGTGAGTGTGAATTGGTTGTTTGTCTCTATGTGGCCTGTGATGAACTGCCGATTTTTCCTGGTTGTATCCAGCCCCCAAACAACCCTGATGAGGATAAGCAGTTACAGAAAATGGATGCACGTTTGGGTTCATGCAATTTAACAAACCTTCAAAGGCCTTGAATCCACACAACTTTCCATGCTTTTCAAACCTGTGTAGGAGGCTTACCTAGTGAATATTCATCACACAGATAAAGTGTATGTGTGGCTACACAAACTAAGATAGTTTTACTGTCTACTACATGGAGCATTGATGGAAAAAAACTGACTTCTGGTTATGGAATTGCTCATAATCATGAAAGCAGAACATTGTGACCTTTACTAGGTCAACATGGATGACATAGACTGAGGTCACCAGACTATGTGTCAGAACTAACTACAACTACACAAGATGACTAAGGTACAAGTTTATTTTTGAAGCTGGATTCACTGCGATCAAGCAAAACCCACAGTGCTAAATGCTATCAGAAATATTACATCCTTCATTGTGTATGTGTTTTATACCGTAGCTACAAGAACCAGATATCTGTTGGCCCTATAATCATACCAGGTCAATGTTTGATCAAAGCATGAGGAGTGGGACAAGTTCTGCTGTAGCAGTGTGCTCTATTTTCTTTTAGATCTCCAGACTTTCCATTATAATCATTATAGTATCCCCTGGAAGTGGACAGAAATGTCGAGTTCAAATATAGCCAGTAGAAGAATTGATTTAGATGCTATCTTTATAACAACAGAAGAGGTTGTGACAACCCCAATGCCACAGAGATGCCGCAATGCAGCTCACAGTTTACACTGATCTGATTAAATATTCACACTGAACAGTGACGTAGTGACGGTGAGCTGATACTGGAAATCACACTCATATATTATTCTCATGTTGCCTAATGCAAAGTTTGTTGTACAGAAACCCAAAACCCCTCGTATCAAGTAGTGAAATGTTTTACTCATTTATGTAGAAAAACGATCATTTCCCCCTCAGTGTGTCTTGTAATAGAGAAGTATGCCATGACAAGGCAAATATGCAAAGACAACTTTTATTTACAGAGAAGTCCAAGCTGCAAACGGAGTACATGTCACGTTGTAAAGATGTTCAAGAAGAAGAAATCATGTTATACATGTGCACACTTTAGTCCCCTTCCAGTGAAGGTCAAGGAACAGATGAGTGATTACAGTAGATACATTGTTCATTTTCATCTAACAAAAGCTCCTGTGGTAACTATGAAACAACTTAAATCACACCAAATTTAGAAAGAGTAATAAACTACATCACACTGATGCATCGGTCATTACCTCAAAAATCTAACCAATGTATTTAACATAGAGAGTAATGTAGCTCCTTGAGTTTCACACATTCCTTCCTCCCCTCCCCAAGTTAGTTGTTACATTATTACAGTCAGTCAGTATTATTACAGATTCAACAGGTCTTGTGTTAAGTGTTGTTATAAGAATTTTTCAGAGAGACCCTTCAATAAAGAAGATTGGATTTGAAGTATCAAAGTTTAAGTTGAATTTATTATTCTTGTACAAGAAGGAGCGTTTAACAGTGCAACACACAACAAGGAGTTACAGAGAAAAAGGCTCCCAGTGGAGCTTCAACAATTGGTTTTTATACACTTTTTAATGGGCTGTCTCAGACACCTCCTTATTGTTAACAGACACTTTCCCTAAATAGCACTGATACATGTTGCAGTATTCTCTTTTCAACTGTCAGCAGAAAGTCCCCTCATCTATCACCTCTTGACCTGTCTCTGACGCTCACATCTGAGCTAGACTTCCTGCTTTTGCACGCTAAGCAGAACTCTAACTCCCCCTGTCCGTTTAAGCAACGATACTAGTGAAAAGGAAATGCCTCCCCAACATACAGAAAATAGAAATACATTGTATGATTATAATGTCAAAACACATCTGGACCACAGTATTATCCCAATTTTTATAACAGAACTCACGTACACATTGTAGGATTAAACACAGTATAAACCTAATTTTTATAACAAGTGTTAATAAATGATATGATTGAATTGAATTATCCAAAAAAATTGATAGGTTTTGACTATGCTCAACTTTGTTGCCAGAGATCACCTGATTTGATTGGCTAACGATCAAACATTTTGATTTGCACAGTGTCATAATGGATGATAGAAGACGCATTTTATATAAAGTATTTTATGTAAGTTTAATGTAATTCAGTCATTCTTTGACTGTTCAACCACGGCGTCTACTGACACAGAAATGTGACATGTATCACTTTGTGTTCACAGAGGATTTTTTGTAGCACAGCTGGCACAGAGTGTTCAGAACAGCTAATGAGTAACACTTTCATGAACTGGCGAGAAGCTGAATCACCGTTGTATTTTAAACACAGAGCAGCAGAGGGGACTTTTTAGTTTTGAGAAATGTATTACAGATTATCAACAGCTCATTCCTGTGTCTTGTAGCAAACTGAGTCAGGCGGAGGAGGATTGTAGATGACCTTCAGAGCGCTCCACTACAAAGCTTTAAGAAAAAAAAGGTCATTTTAACGCCGCCTGCTGCTGTTTGTGTTTGAAATGAGGTTTGCTGCATGACCTGTGTGTTCTGAAAAACCTGATGTTAGTTATTCTAAAACCATCTGTCAATTTCATGAATCAACTCTTCGTATACTTTACGTGAACTAAAGCTAATTCCATTTATTCTTTGCATCATCTCATCCTTTTGATTTACTTGAAAGCAACAAACAGGGGCGGATCTACTGGGGTGGCACCCTGAAAAAGCCACCCCAACCTTGCCAAACCCCGTTGGCAGCTTTGAATTGAAAGAAAAGTTGTGGCTCATCGATCAGATGACATTCAACATAACTTGACAAGGTTTTTTGTTTATTTGTCTATGACCAAGTCACATGATTTTGGATATCATATGAATGAGCAAACATCACGAACAAGTACCAACTTTTATAAAAAATGATGTAGCTGTACAGTGTAAAGATGCTTTGGTGGATGAGCTTACAGTATCAATAAGTGTCACTTTAAGTATATCCATACAGTAGCTACCTCTAGTTAAAGTGATATTTCACGTCAGTAAAACATTCAAAGATCTTTTGGGTTTACTTTTAAAAAGTTGTCTTGACTTGGTTTTGGTGCTGCCTGCCGCCTAAAGTCACCACTTACTTTGGTTTGTCGCCCTTGAGTCTTGTCAGGTACTGTACGTGCACTGTCAGTGTGAAATATCACCTTGAAATAAACATTTGCATTAAATATTTCACTTCCAGCAACAAGCCTGATTAAGATCATGATTCTGTTAAATAAAAATGTACCAACCCAAGCTGTACTTGCTACCCCATGATCATTACAGTGAGTGTATGTGACGTCCAGTACATTTTTCTATAACTTTATTTTTTTTTCGTAGGCTCAGTGTGACAAGGAATGTTCAGTTACAGTTTTTTATAGTTACAGTGATTAACTCAGAGATCATGTAATCACAGCAAAACATAATCAAATGTGCTAAAAAAAAAAAAAAAAAAAAAACATTTTAAAATCACACACCCTGCACATCAACCCACATTCCCGTCTACACACTTCTACAGTAGTGCACAGTTGTCACATCAGTTTCCTCTTCACACACGTGAATCATTTCAGTGAACGTCCTCTACGAGCTGCTAACAGCAAATTAAAAATCCACATGTTGGAGTGCAATCAGTGACTTATCTTTGATTCATACAGATTAAATAATCAACGTGAAACACACTCAGTCTCAGTTCATGCTCGACCGTGACGTGACGGGTATAAAAATGTTAACGCACAAGACCTAAAATAATGAATACAGCAGCATTGGATCAATCATGGGATCAAAGTTTACACCACAGAGTTGTACTTGAATATTTGATGACCACAAAATATTGTTTTTAATATCAGCAGTGGAAAAAAAACAATCACATTATGTCAACATTTTGTCAATATCAACATTTTAAATCATCTCGCTTTATCCCAGTTGTTGTTGTTTGGATTTGCACAACATGTATTCAAATTGAGAATAATAATCCAGAGTTAGTGCCACCAAATTATTGCTGATTGCAGCCTCTTACATTCATTAATGGTTCCATATTTTCAATAAACGAGAGAACGAGTTGAAGAAAGTAAGTGGTGTGATGGAAACTTATAGATGTGTGTTAGTAGAAATGCATTAAATTTACTTATTTCTGATATTAACTTGTTATGTAAACTGTTTTTCCCTGTATGGTACAAACCTGCTGCACCTCTGCAGTTTAGTGGTGACCTCTCACCATCTCATCTCTCATCTAATTTACACTTTATCTTGTAGTTTGTTTATGTATGCATCACTGGGTCTGATATGCCTATATGTATCAATATTGATACGTCAGTTTGTACTGTACGGGGAAAAACAGTTTACATAAGTTCAACGCACATCTATAATTCTCCATCACTCTGGGATTTCAGGATGTGCTAGTTTTCAGGAGAAGCTAGTTTAGGTATATATTTATAATATATTTGCTGGGATAACAAAGGTGGGTTGGTGGTTAGCCCCTCTCATCCTCACTGCTTAACTTCTTTTTGTTGCAAATCATGAATAACTCAAATTATGTAGAGTTCCAGTAATGTTTGTGATGTGTGTGTCATGGTGCCTGGCAATGATATTGCTGTTCTGTGCTTGATTTTATTTTTATTTTTTTTACATAAAAAGATCTTGTAATAAAAGAAAAAGAAAACAAAAAGAGGCCATTTTAAAAACCCAGATGCCGTACAGCAGTATGTGCTTAATTGTGTTGTTTTATAAAAAGATCTCTATGCAGCATATTCCTGCTAAAGAATGATTCATGCTCGGGTCAGCTTTGAGTCTGGATGGAGTTAACTGAATGTCTCAATTTGTTGATCTATTAGAATCAGAAAAGAAAGCAGAAATTAGAGTCACGCAGAGTTTTAGTAATATTGGCAATATTACTCTGCATCCTATTCGGCCACTGGGTCACTGCATTGAGCACGGCTTTCATGCAGCATATCACAAAATGAGTGCCGTGCAACCAGGAATAATGTTTATCACAGATTACTGTCAGTCAGACAGTTTGATGTTGTGCAATCGGTCCAAGATTTAAAAGAATGTTTGATTATGACCCAGATCGTCAAACGTGGCATCAGTGTCTGTTTTTTGTTAAACTGATTCATGAAATCAGCTCGACTGATGTTTCACCTTTTCTTCAGCAGCCTTTGTGTCAGTTCCTTTTTTGCTGTCATGCAATAACTTTATAAAACTGAAGGGCAAAGCTGAGACTAAAGGCGCATTCAGACAGAATCCGGTGCAGGTTTTTAAATTCATTTGAGTGAGGATGGTCGGTTTTGACTGCAGTGGTCCGGGCCGCAGGGTTGCGACGTCACACTATGGCTGCCAATTAGGCGATTGGTCAACCTCTCCACAGTCAGCCTGAAATGTCACTGAAGCTGAGACTATCCAGGTAGATTCATGGACTAAACTCTGATAATCTACCTGTTGTGTTCTGGTTTTGTTTATTTAATGAACCAGCTTCTAAATCTGAGTCTAGCTCGCAACATACACTGCAAAATAGTGACACAAAGAAGAAATTTGGTTGAGAGACACAGACAGTGAATAAAAGCGAGCGAGCACAGACATCAATAAAGTCAGTGGAATAAAGTTATTTCCTGATTGTTTCACAGCGGTTACATTCAGCACAAATAGACACACCGCCGGACAACCCTGTGGCCATTCGACACAGCCCAGGATTCTGTCTGAAGGCGCCATAAAAAGGGCAGAGTGAGGACTTTTTCACCCAACAAAAGACATGCATTAGCATCGCCACTGACCAAGGCACCGGCCTCAGAACTGCAACTGGTCTCCAGGCACTGCACAGTGGCTGTCAATGGCTGCTAAATAGTTAGGATAGGTCAAACGCAGGGGTCAAATTTCCCCTAGTGGGATTTAGAAAATAAAGCATAACTCTATAGGTTATCACAACTAATTGAAAATGTCCTTTTGCATCAGTGAGAATAATTACACAGATCTGAAAGCAGCCATCTGCTTTAACAACAACGTTTCCCTTCAGAGTACCTCAGGTGTTTGATTCGCTGGGCACTGTGCGTGGACGATAAGCACACATTAATGGATGGAAACTAATCAGTTTAAGGTACAATGCATAAGATGGTCGGCTAATTTGGCAAATGAAGGCACTGAAAAAATGAGTATTAGATAAAAAGGACACTACAAGGTTCTGTAGTGTAGAGATTCACGACATATTCCCGCAGCATCAGAGTCTCATATTACAGAATATGAAGAGCAAGTGAGTACATTTCCGTTTCATGAGGCAAAAAGCTGGTGAGCTTTGACATGAAGAGGACACAACAAACATCTCCTTTGGTGGTGGACACTATCTGTCCTGGCTGTCCAACCTGAGGCCACAGTCCGAGGCGTCCTCAGAAGGGGTGTCTAGGACGGGATTGACAAACCCTTCGAATTCAGTGTCTGCATTGTCCTCTGGATGGGTACTCACAAAATCGTTCTCCCACTCCAGTGCGGTGGAGTCCTCGGAGGCTGAGGTCGGCCCGCTGGTCATCTGCTTGCCGCCGGGCCTCAGGGCTGCGCGAAGGATGTCTTCCTCCGTCCGAGACCTCTCCCAGGCCGGAAGTGCGCGGTTGATTCCTGCACAGAAGGACACGGGCTTTCATTGTTATGCCGGTGAAGTCGAAAACTGCTGCAGGTAGTTCAGGTTCAACCTTATTGTCAACACTGCCATATGTACAGGACATTCAGAGAGTTTAACCAAGTTTAAAGGTTAACATAATGTGTTTAATTGTATTTTGGAGCTGAATTGATTATAGTATATAAGTATACCGACAGCCCCACAGCCTTTGAATAATACATAAAATAATAACACAAATACTCTTATATGAATTATATTCATATTTAATAGAGGGCTCATGTTATATTAGGTGTATTTCGCTGGACAAAGGTGATATGAAAAGGAAATCCAAAAAGTATTTAAGTTATAGTCTAGCTTGACTTGTTTCACTCCTGTTAGTTAGACATTTTTTTTTTTTTTAAGATATTTTTTTGGCTTTTTTCAAGCTTTATTTTTGATACAGAAGAGTGAAGAGTGACAGGAATGTGGGGAGAGAGAGATGGGCAATGACATGCAGCAAAGGGCCACAGGTTGGATTCAAACTCTGGGCCGTTGCGGCAAGGCTTCGTACATGGGGCGGATGCTCTACCAACTGAGCTAATCGACATCCCCTGTTATTTATACATTTTAATGGGACTCCAGAGGAGGGTTGACACAAATCTGGCCTTCCCTGCCTCATCCTCCTCTTCTTTTCTGCAGTGCCGCTAAAAACAGAATCAATCTTGGCCGATAAATAACCGGCGCTCTGGTTTGGGGTGCAGAGAAGAGCTCTGACTTTGTGTGTTTGAAGTTCAATAAGGTTGATAAGGAAGAAAGAGAGCTTTCCAGTTTGAGCAAACATCTGACTCTCACCTTCCTCGTCTTCCCACTCCAGATCCAGCGAGGTCCCGTCATCGTTGGTGGAGCGGGTCTTGGTGGTGAAGTCCCAGCTGCACTCTGTGTTTGGAGTCACCACGTTCGTGTCAGACGGCAGTCCTGGAAACAAAGAGGCAACTGTTACATCAGAGAACTGATACACACCTGGATATTGGTTGAACTCGTAAAAAATGAGGACTGGGTGATTCACTTACGGTTACTCCTGAAAGCCTCAGATTGAGCTTTTACATTCTGGAGGTAGACGTCGAAATCCTCCCCGGAGGTTTGTCTAGAACACAACAATAACAGAAGTCAGCGGGCGTGAATCACACCTCCTGCTGAAGGTTTTTAGTACTTAACATTTGGATTAAACAAGTAAGAATAATGTACAGCGAGCCTCTGCTTCACGTCAGGATCCTGCATCACCCCGTCAGGGTTTATTTTGCAATAATGACCGGCTGGCTGTACGTTATCATGCTTATTGCACTTGCTTGCTTGCAAGATAGATCAATATTTTGTGTCAAATTGTTGATTTAAAATGATTTTAATGCGCCCACTATTGTTCTCCAGAGTCTATGATCAGGACTGTGTCCATAGTAACAGTCTGTTATTCATAGCTGCAATCCGTTATATGGAAATAACTGTAAGTGCTCAGCTTTGTGTGCTTGCAGCTCGCCTCTCTGTGAATTAATTAAGCACTGAACGCTGAGACTGGATATCTTGTAGTGCTATAATATCTGTTCTGCAGCCTACACACTGCCTCCTGACTGCAGGAGTAAACAGTGTGCTCACATCATTAAATCAATGCTTCTGTTGAGAGCTCAAAAAAAAAAATATGAAAGCTCCTTTTTGAATACATCCAGCATTCCTGTCTACTAAAACCTATACAGAACCTCATGACCACAGCTCGTCCTCGGCTAAACAACAAGCCTGTTGTCTAATGAACTTCAGTCACTCACTTTTTTTGCTGAGTTTCACTGCTGGAGCCATCTGCTTTGCCACGTTTCCTCTGGGCAGACAGCTGCTAACAATAAAACCATAGATCAAGCAAAAAAGATAGTCATGTCTTCCCATGATCAAATTAAATCACAGACTATATTCAGAATAAAAAATAAAAAAAACAAAAAAAAACATTTAACAGTTTTGGTGTTATCATAGAAATGTGGGCAAATCACAAAGCAACACCAGAGAAGCAATGGAAAGAATGAATGAGGCCTATTTTCACCAAATATTACATGAAATGACATTTTTAAACAGCAGGTCTCTCCCTGAAACAGTATATTAAATATAAAATCATGATACTCACCAAAAATCTCACTTTAATAATATTATATATATCTGATAGTCCACATTTCTCTATTTATGAGTGTAAACAACAGGCAGATGTGATGGTTTTACTTGCAGCACAGCCTTGTCTTCACCTCATTTCACTGCTTGTACTCGTACTAAGGTTCATTGCCAGTTTTATGTCTATTGGCACTTTAGTCCTTGCTTTATATTCGGCATCATCTACTGGATATTATTTCACCCTGAAGTGCCCAACTGAAATAAATGTGTCATCTTTTGCCTCTCTACTGTAAAGTAACTGAAATACTTACAGTTGTCTAAAGGATGATGAACAAGTAGTTTGTCAGGTAAACTAAAGCGCTGACATAGATAATAATAATATCCCTGCCTGGATAACAAGGACAGGTTAATGAGGACAAAGAGAAGACAGTAAATAGAGAAAGTGTCCCTCTAAGACATGGAGGGCTGTGCACGGGGCGGCGGGTTAAAAGGAGAGAAGCAGCAAGTCAAACTGGCAGAAGGGAGCGCTCAGTGCCGCCTCACCTCCTTCAGTTTGCGTTCACGTGCCAACCTGGCGGCCTCACGCTGGGCGGCATTTCTAGCCTCCTCTTCTAGCCTTAACTTCTCCTCTTGTGCCTCTAACTGAAGCAGAAATAACAAAATGGAAAAACAAACAAAAAATAAAATAAATAAAACACAAAAGACACAGAACAGAAAATTACAAAAACAGAAAAAACAATGCAGCAAATTAAAAATAAGCAAAAACAGGTCTAAAACATAAAATGAAATTAACGGGGACTGTTAATCTAACGGAGTTAAAAATGTGCGGCTTACCTCCAGTTGTATCTTCTGGTCGATCAGTATCTGTTTGTCTGAGATGGCAGTGTAGCGATGCTCTTTGAGGTTCTTGATCTCATCTTCACTGATGGGCCTGAGAAAAGAACAAAACAGACTTGTTACAAACTGTTCAATGTTTCCTTTGTCGAAGGACACTCATGATTATGTGTTTTTAGATTCACACCGGACCTCTTACCTCGGGCAGGGCTGTGGACTCTCAGCCTGCAATGCAACAAACAACATTTCTTTTTAAGCCACACAGCAATGAAAGTGAAATGTGCTACCAGCCTGGGACCACGCAGACAGTAATTGAGTTACTCCCTGACTGCTGTATCACAGCGATGGGTGCGCAGTGGTGCACCCATCATTTTCTATCCATCAAGAGAGAATGGCTATCGGAGGAAAGTCTGATGGGAGTCTGACAGTAAAAAGTACCCTGGGAGTAGCAGCATAATGCAGCTTTTAATTAGACAATACGTCTTATATTTAATTTATTTAAGCCCATCACGATGTAGAGTTTCTAAGCAGTAGAGTAATAATGTTCTCCTTATTATTAAAAGTTTTTAAACGTCATCATAACGTGAGCAGACTTACCTCATCACTCTCTACCAGATTTTCAAACTGCAAAATTAAAAAAGTCACAATTAGACATGCAACTTTATCCTGAATATTCATCATTAAAAAAAAGAAAATAATACTAGTAAATGTGTGACTCATACCTCTATTGTATAATGCTCCCCTGTGGTGCTGCTCCTGAAGTATTTTGACCTGTTCGAACAAAGAGAGCGATGAGCTGAAACATGCAAACAGACTGGGCTGATAGTTAGCTGCAAACATAGATGATAACGTTTAACGTGAGCTGTATTCTGGAGGGCGGCGTGGTGGTGCAGTGGTTAGCAGATTCCTAGTTCGAACCTCAACACCTTTGCATGTTCTCCCAGTGTCTGCGTGGGTTCTGTCTGAGTTTCCTCACACAGTCCAAAGACATGCATTTAATTGGCGACTCTAAATTGGCCGTAGGTGTGAATGTGAGTGTGAATGGTTGTTTGTCTCTATGTGCCCTGTGATGAGCTGGCGACTTGTCCAGGGTTTACCCCGCCTCTTGCCCTAAGTCAGCTTGAATAGGCTCCAGCCCCTCCTCCCCCCAACTCACTCTGATGACATATAAGCAATAACGGAAATTGATGGCATACTGTAAACCACTGACATCTAACTCTGGAGGCTGTGAGCATCAACATAAAAATCATCTTTGTGTTCTATTATGACAAAATTATGATAGTTTAGTTGAACAAACTTTGCTTGTTTGTATAGAAATATGTGAACAATGCCAAAAGAATCAACCTCAGCATGTTTACACAACACAACATACACTCAAACACTGATAAACAAAATAATAATAATAACAATAATAATAATAATAATAATAATAATAATAAAGGTGTTTGAAGCATCCGATGATGAGGATTATATTTTTGTCCTAGCTGAAGCAGACACAGTGTTCACAGCCGTGTTGCAATGACCACAAGACTGACTAACTGACTGACTAATGTGGTTTGGTGTCGGTGTCGATCACCGAGCAGCTAAAGTAACGCAGTCTGTGTAACACAAGCATCAAACAGAATATTTAGATAACAGAGAGTTATCAGTGAGTTTAAAATTAATTAGAAAAATCTGTTTTCATTGTGCATGTCAGAGTTAATAATCGGCTGCCGGGAGGAGATTTTTCCTGTCAGATATTTGGAGCTCAGGTGCAGCTAATTTTATTAACAATGGTTCAGTGTGCCTGTAAAAGATGCCAGTGTGCACAATACCAAGGAACAGACCCACTATAATTAAGCGTATTGATTACGTCTGTGTTTTTTTGTGCTAAGTCAAAATGTCTGCAGTGAAATAAGTCTGTTGCTCTCTCTCACAGTGACTTCACAGCCGGTGTTTGACCGTCTAATTAACTCCTTTGCTCATTATGTGCTTGATTAAGTTAAAATCGATTTAAACTTTGAAGATGTTCAACCTCTGCCTCTCGATCCAGGTCAGCTCCAGAAAACGGACGGATGGATGGAGGTTGAACCTCAATTAAGTTTTATTTAGAGAGCACCATACCATAACAAAAGTTATCTCATGACACTTTCCATACAGAGCAGGTCTAGACCGTACTCTTTATAATATTATTTACAGAGAACCAACAGTTCCACCATGAGAAAGCACTTGCCGACGGTGGCGAGGAAAAACTTCCTTTTAACAGGCAGAAACCTCAAGCAGACTCAAGCTTATTGGTGGACGGTCATCCACCGCGACCGGTTGAGTTAAAAATAGAGAGGGGCAGATAAAGAGAGAGACAGAGACACACAGATGCACAGCAGCAGCAAACCATTAACTAACTATAAACCGTAATGGAGACACGGTAGCAATAATGACAGCAATAATATATGTAGTGGACGTCATGCAGGACCACAGCAGCAGGCACGATCCACGAGAACCTGCTGGAAACTCCTGCTTCCATGCAATAAAAAAACAACACTATTTTAGCTCTCTATTATTACCGAGCGTGTCACAAAAAAATCTAAATATTTAACACGGCTGTGAGCATTTACACATTTAAAATGAGGTCTCCACATTGTCATGAACTCCTGGTGTATCCGTCAGCTCCAGTATGTCAACATAAGATATTATTTTTGATAGATCTCACTGTTTATACTGCTATATTTGCCATATTTATACTGTTTATATCTTTTTAGATTTGCCGTATTTTTCTTAGATATCTTTTAACTTGTAAATATTTTAAATATTTTATAGTTATATTGTCGTTTGCACCGGGGATTTGAGGGAAACACTACTTCAGTTCTCTGTGTGTCCTGTAAAGTTGACTTGACTTGATGAGGAGGTGATGGATGGACTGTGAACCAGCCTTTAGTCATCTTATCAAAGCACAAGATGAAGTCAGACTAGAAAAACATAAATTATTAACATTGGATTAAACAGAAACAGACAACAGAGACACGGTGTATTCATCAGTAGTGGCCTAAATATAAGCAGAAGGAGCTAGAGGAGCTCCAGCTCAGTGGGTGAGCTTCATGCCCGGGCTGTCGGCTTGTTTTTGGGGTGGGGTCTAGCTTCAGGTTAGACCCCCTCCACACACATACACAGACCAGCACAATAGCGCAACCAGTCTCTTTTTTATCTCTCGACACACAAACCAGGCTAACAAACGTGCTGAAGCAGTCTTAACCCACACACACACACACACACACACATTGTTGTATCGGCTAACTAACTTTAGCAGTAACCGGATCCGCTGGTTCAGATGATGCTAAGATAGTTAGCTTCTTCACTCACCCGCCTCCTCTGTGGATCCTGCTGGTTTCTCTCCTGAAGAGCCCGACACAGTAAGCCCAGCAGTTACCCATCGCATTGTCAAACAGTCCTATTATCTAGCTGCAGAGCTAGTACACCTCCTGACAGCTGCTGGTGCTTTTAGTGTGTGTGTGTGTGTGTGTGTGTGTGTAGCTACATCTCCTCCAACAACTGCTGCTGCTGCTGCAGCCACTTCCTCATCCTCCTTCCTCTCCGGCGGAGCAGACAGAAATGTTCAACAGCGCCACCTACCGACGTTTTCCTGTCACTGTTAGTTCAGGGGGTCTTCAACCAGGGGTCCGTGACCCCTAGGGGGTCCGCAGAGGTACTGCAGGGCACGAAAATTCACAATTTCCACCAGAATAATTTGTGAGAATTAAAAAATATTAACAAAAATGATATTGAGTAAACTGCAAGCATTGATATGCAAGATACTTTTGACAAAAACTATTACTATTTATATATTATTTATAAATTATTCCATTATGCATGAACGTTTTAGATAGATAGATAGATAGATAGATAGATAGATAGATAGATAGATAGATAGATTATTGATCCTGAAGGAAATTCAAGCATCCAGATAGCAGCAAACATACATTGAACATACATTAGAATGAACCTATAACACAGTAACCATACGTTAAAATTAACCTGAGATAGATCTAAATTTAAATATGTGCAGAGAGATTAAACATTTGTAGCAAAATTAAACATTTGCAGAGAAATTAAACATTTGCATAGAATTTAAATATGTACAGAGGAATTAAAAATGAGCAGAGGAGTTAAACTGTAAAAGTTAAAAAATGTGCAGGGGGAGTTAAACATTTGCATAGAAGATAAATATATAACTGTGCTAAGAAGTTAACCTGTGCTAAACATCTATACAAAAACTATATAAAAGTAGAAAGTAACTGTTTTTATACAAATAGAAAACTATATAAAAAGTATATAAATAATAATAATAATAATAATGTGAAATAAAAGGTGAATAAAGTAAATTATTAAGTTATTATAGGCCAGGCTTAAAATGTGACACATTTTTTTAAAAAGTATTACATGTGAGTGTCCAAGGGGTCCTTGGGCTGAAAAAGGTTGACCCCTGCTCTAGTTAGTTAGTGTGTCTAGTTAGTCTAGTGCAGTGTATGGCATATAGAGAGGGGACAACTGGATTAATTAAAAATATATAATGGATTTAGAAAACTTGAAGGATTGAAGACCAGAGGGTGGCAGTAAATGCAACAATACAGATGCCAACTGCTGGAAAACTCTAAAGAAGAAGAAGAAAAACGGAACCTGCTGGTCGGTTCAGGAGGCTGTTATCACCCGTTATTATTTCAGAGCGCCAGTAGATGGAGCCCAGAGTTCAAAAAAACTATACTATATTAAATTCACATAGAAAGCCAATGTTCCCCAGATATTTTCATGAGGTTGAGATAAACACCTACAGTTGGACATTGGCATGATTTCTGTTATTTTGGCTCTGCACTCCAGTACATCTGAAATAATGACTATGGATTTCAGGTGCAAACTCTCAGCTTAAAATTGTATTTTCAAATGTATCAAGTGAATCATGTAGTAACTATAGCCAAGTGTTCATATTTTTAAGAGCAAACTCAAGTTTTTTTTTTCTGATTATATGTTTTAATCTGTTTCACTTTTATTTACGTGGTGAGTTGTCTTTCTATTTATATGTTTTAACCTTATTTTTGGCTATCTATGTATTTTTCATTATTTACTTTTATTCTCTTTTATCTAACTATTTACACATTCTAATGGGTTTTATTTAATTATATATATATAAATATTTATTATTTTATTTTATTTTATTTTATTATTTGTTCACTTTTCACCTGCCTCTGGTGTTTTCGCACTGCAAGATGATGAGATGGTGCATCCTCTGTTGCGTTAATAACGGGATGAGGGGGTTATTGTGTGAAGCACATTTGTGTTACATTTTGTTTGTATGAAAAGTGCTACAAAGTCTGATTGATTGATTGTTTGATTGATTGATTGATTGATTGATTGAAAGGTTATTGGACAATTTTCTATAAACCTAAATAAAATGGTCACTCTTAGTAGCTACCTAGTTGCAGATTCTTTGACCAAATAATAAATACACTCACACAAAATGTGCTGAAGGACAGATCCAGAAAAAAAAAAAAAAAAAAAAAGTTTTGTCATTGTCCAAATACTTATTGACCTGATCTATATAAATCCCAAACCAACCTTACATCTGTGGGCTTGTCCAACACCTAAATGCACAGAAAACGTTATCGCGACAAATAAAAGCATACACACAGAAAACGCCTTTTATTTTGAAAAGCTCTGACCACGTGACAGCGGAAGTGTAACGTCGTGGTGTTGCAGGAAAAACAGGGACGCATGTGGCTTCACCGCTAACAAACATCAACCTGTCTGTCTTCTAAGGTGATCTTCGGCTCTGTGAAGAAGCTCGTCCCGCTCCGAGGAGACACATTTATTATTTTCTGTCGTTCAAGGTGAGCACGTCACCTGCTAATGTAGCTGAGCGTTCAGATAAAGACGTTTGGAGGTAGCCGAAGTGAGCTAACTGAGCTAACAGACATCAGTGGAGACTTAATGTTTTTAGTATTTGTGAGAAATCAGCTGTTTGTTTATGTTTTTAGCTCACAGTGGAGTTGATGGAGTTGTGTCTTATTCGTCCAGGCCTCATTGAAATAAGCGAGGTGGCCAAAGTTGCTAAGCTGACTGGTGTTTTAGTTAATATTCTTTAATATTTATATTATTTAGGTAATATTCTTGTGGTTTGGGGAGTCACTTTTCTCTTTAACGTGTCTTCATTAACAGCACTTTGATCTTCTTTCCTCAGCTGGAGCAGAAACCTGAAGCTCATTGTTTAAAATGTCACAGGCCACAAAACGCAAACACGTTGTGAAGGAGGTCCTCGGAGACTTTGTGACTCCCACAGACACACAGCAGATTGTGAAGGTGAGCTTTGCACCTTTATTTAACCCACTGATGGTGAAGAACCGACCCACATGACAGTAAACAGTAACACACCGTACGCCTGACTGTATCTCCATCCTTACAGGTTATCGGTAGCCGTGGTAACAACCTCCATGAAGCTGTCACGGCCCAGGGTGAGACTTTCCTGGTCAGCATGCCGACCAAGTTTCGCAAGAACCTCTGGATCAAGAGAGGTAACTTCACGATGGGATGTTTAGAGTAAATATTATAGATTATTATAGCATCAACAAACATGGTGCCTGGACTTTCTTTAAGGGCTTTTTGGATCTGTCTGCTGGAGTTTGTTTCATAACGAACTTTACATCACAAAAATGAACATTTTTCCACAAATAACATTCAAGTTAAACTATGATTGTCGTCGGAAGAGGACGAAGGGAAGGAAAGAAGGTTGGACGAAGCTCAGACCTTCAGGTGTGCTCATATAACAGAGAGAAGTAAAAACGAAGCTGTAAAAGTGAAACAACGTGGACTTTGAACTGGCTTCAGACTTGGCTAAGTCTCAAGACATGACATCGACAGCGCTGCGGTAACATGTTAACATGACTTGTAGATCAAATCTGGCAAGCTACTGTTCAGGAACGTTTGTGTTACTTGGCAACAGTGCAGTCCCAGTCCTGCAGGGGAGCTGTTTGTGTTGGCGGAGTCAAATAAATTATTAAATAATTTTAAAAAATGACAATCTGTTAACTAATAAAAGGAGCTTGTAGAACTGTTGTAAAAGAAATATCACACTGTGGCTGTGATGCTGTCTTTATTATCAGCCTGCTGCGGTTATCTAACGACCGAGTCACAGCCGTAATGATATTCAATATCACTCCCTCTCAGGTGATGGTGCTTAAATACAGATTTCCTTACAATACATACAATATGTAACTTTGCTTGTAACAGTGGTCTCTAGTGGCTAAAAATTGGCAATGCAGTGCAAATTCAAAACACTCTGTAGAGCTTGGTAAAAAAAAAACCTCCCTCCAACTGTTTCGAGCTTAGTCCTCCCGACGGACTTCATGGCTCACTTCCCCCGGGAAAGCAGTTTCCTTCTCGGGCAGTAAGAGCCGAGTATGTCCCGCTGTTCACCGATGATGATTACGTGACTTTATAACTTCACACAGTGGTGTTGTAGGTATTGTCTTTGGAAACTTTACGAGGGAAATAATTGATGAATTTATACGTGGAAAAAGTCACCGTTACCTGTCCAGTCCCTCCATACTGACACTACGGTGAATAGTAATTTGTCAAGAAGCATTTCAGTAGAACATGTTTCCTTAATCTCTGATGACACAGCATATTCATTTATTGAGTGCCAATCAAACAGCTCAGTAGATAACATCTCTAATGTCAAATCCGTTTTGCATTTACTTCCTCATAAAACATCCGCAGAGCAGATCTATGAACCATTGTTTTAACCCGGCATTGGTCACATCCGCATTTACTCGTGAGCAGTCTTCATCTCTGCTTCCACTTTTTGGAAACGTGTCAGAATTTCACAGAGAAATGTCATTTAAATGTTTAATGTTGCACTTTTACTAGTGGAGTTTGTGGAAATCAGACTTAGTTTTGCACACACTGAAATGTTCTCTGTAGTGATGTATGCAGGTGGAAAATGAGGGGTTAAATTTAAAATCTAAAAATATGATTAATTGTCTAAATATTTTCCACAATTTATGATGCTTACGTTTGCTACTACAATACCTACACATGTAGGATTTATACTACTATTTATATGAAATCTTTAGAAGCCAATATCAGTCAGTACTGTGACGATAATAAACTTTTTGTTTTGCCTTTTCACATTTAAAATCTTCTTTCTGATCCTCAAGGTGACTATGTGATTGTGGATCCCATTGAGGAAGGCGAGAAGGTGAAGGCGGAGATCAGCTTCATTCTCTACAAAGATCACATTCAGCATCTGCAAAAACAACAACACTGGTGAGTGTGAGTTCATCTACAGACACACACATCCAGCACCATTTTGTCAGGTATAACTGAGAGTTTTCTTCCTTGATAGGCCCGAGGGATTCATGGAGGAGCCGTTGGAGCAGGACAAGACAAACAAACAGCAGGAAAAGGAAGATGGGACAGAGGGAAAAGACGAGGACACTAGCGACTCCGAGGATGACGAGAGTGACCTCTTTGTAAACACCAACCGCTCTAACTACCAGTACAGCGAGAGTGAGGAGGAGGAGGAGGAGGAGGACAGTGAGGAAGAAGATGATGACAAAGAGGAAAGGACAAAAAATGTTTCCTAGCGGCAGAGCCGAGGACAAAGACAGTCGAGAGAGACGGAGAGAGCGGCTGTTATTGCCGAGTGGCCCTCTGTAGATGGCTTGACTCACTGACTGGACTTCAACTTAATGGAGCAAAATAAGTCTTGCCTGTTAAATTGATTTAATCAATAATGCTGAAATTTGACTGACATTGCATGAAAATACAGTAAACAACATAAATTTCGACTGTATTTTCAGTGTCTTACGGATAATCTATCACAAACTCTGAAGCGTGCTGCAGCCATTAAAATATTGTCACTACATTACAGGACATACTGTACATTCGCAGGCTGTTTATATCCATTCCCTTTGACAAAATAAATCTGTTAGAAACTCCACACACTCAAATGCATAAGTAACAAAAGAAATTCTTTGTCATGATTGATTTTATTTTGTGGTTTAGGATGACAGTTATAAAGGTAAAGGTAAGGGCGTGGTGAGGATTTAAACATCTTTCCTGTTTTACCTGTCCTTTGAGGGATATTCTAACGTAGCACAACCTCCTGTGGTGCTAACTGTAATGCTTTGATTTTCAAATGAAGGCCGCTGGCAGTCTTTGTTATTTTACATAACTGGTTTCAGTTGAAACGTTGGTCATAGTGTTTGCTTTGTGCCTCATTCTTTTTCTCACATTCCTCACCCGATTGGTCATTTTATTTTGCTTAATGGTGAGGTCTTTTTAAAAAATAGATTAATTCTTTGACTCTTTTAATTTCTCATTCAAATATCTGTCTCCTCTGGAAAGAGTTGAGCAGAAGAAATACAAGCATGGATATAAAAAAATAGATCATATTTCTTCTGCAGGTGGAACCAGTTCTACGGGAATTTTTTTCTTGACACACATTTTGTGCCTGGAAGTGAGAGGAGACTGTCCGAGTGAGTCAACATGCTTCAAATACAAGACAGTGCTGGATGCCAGAGTGGTTTAGTATGTTTAAAGAGGCTCATATAAGACCTAATTTTACAGTGACTTACCATTAAAGCTTTTTTTGGAAATATTGTTATACTTTGCTTATTTTAACTACAAATTCTTAAAAATGACAAATGGTTTCATATGTTTGAAGGTTAATAAGTCGAGTAAACTTTTTAACTTTTGGACTTTGATTCAGTTTCATTAAGGAAGAGTTGGTTTCACAAAAATACAACATGATGTTTTGAAAGTTTATTAGGATATAAAAGAAATACTTCATAGTATATATGTGTGTTTTATGTATTCATCACATAAAGCTCATTAAAGTGGAGCCATTTAAAACTTAACATAACTGGATTGGCTGATACCAGCAGGTCATGTAAAATGAGTGGAGACCTTTAGAGTTTCAACACTGCATAACTGGCTCGACCACTGTCAACAGCGATGACACCAACAAAGCTGCTTTGATCCTACACTGTGTACATAAACAGAGGTAATCTGCAGTTTATTGCATCCTTTAAGAAGAAATAACGCAATGTCCCTTTTTTAGAAATGGTTAATTAACAAAGCAATAAAAAACATGCTTTAATTCAATAAACTGAAAGGTTTTGCTGCTACAGTCTTGGCTTGATGAATATCATCTAATGGAGCTAATTTTAACACTTAAGTATTGTTGTATAATGCACAGTAATGACAGTCAACTTGCAGACGTTGCATGATGCTTGACAGTAATTTTGCAATTAGGATTATCTCATAATTGTCAGTTGTGGCCACAAATTGGCAGAAGTTAGATTTTATATCCCTTGCTGAGCATTTTCCGTTAAACTGTGTCCCATATAACAGTAAACTTGCACGTGCAGCCTGCCTGCATAGCGTCATAGCGTTGCCATGTTGTGGTAATGCAGTCGTTGTTGGCATGCTGATGGAACCAGATTCCATAAATTAACATGGATGCCTGAAGTAAATAACACAAGCTAACCCAGTTTCATCTCCTTATAGTTTTGATAGAAAAACTCTTCAAAAGACAAACTTTACAGTCTTACAGTTTTTTCTTGTTGTTGTGCCTCAGGGGCACATCCCAACACTTTCTCTGTGTCTTTTTCAAGTCGGCCCACAGTTTAACTAGCTGTTGGGGGCTTCGTTTGTGGATCAGTAGGATTGTGTGATATGAACACGGCTCATTTCCTTCCTTCTTAGGAAAGTCAAACGTGAGAAATGCCGGGTGGTGGATGGGGTAAGCGTTAAGCCGTTGCATACACATCCCTACGTAGACGTCATCGATGGGGTACAGGTGAACCATTTTAGACATGCGGTGTAGACGTTTGGTCAACAGGCCTGAGTACACCACCCCTCCTCCACCTGCATATGAAGGATAGAGGCCACTGTAGAAGGAATCTGGAATGAAGTACTTGGAAAGATGGTATCGGTCCGGTGAGGCTGCACCTATGACATCTCCAATCATGAAGTCTTTTATAGTCTTGTGTGCTTGTGGCTTATTTAGCTCATTCTGGAGGTAGGTTATTATTTTCGGGGTGTTGACGAAGACGTCATCGTCTCCCTTAAAGACGAAGAGAGTCTTGCTGCAGTGGCTTGAGAACCAGCTCCAGAACAGCACGTCTTTCAAGGTGAGGTTGAAGAATGTGTCCTGGAAGTCCCACTGCAGAATGTCTCCGTAATGTTGACTTTCTATCCTCAGTAAGTGAGATACATCCACACCGAATGCCTCAGGGTCTTCTTTGGCTAGCAGGAACACCCTGCGGATATATCCTCCACTCCTGTTCCTCTCATGTCCTGCTTGCCATCCCGCCTGCCCCCAGGTTTGCCGAATGGCCTGCCGGTTCTTAAAATTCAGCTCTGTTGTCTTGATGGCCAGGAGAAGCAGAGGAGGCTCCTTCTCATCCTTTGCACCAGCACCACATACACCATCTGGTTGGATGATGGATGGATAGTCCCTCCTTTGCATGTGCCTCACAAATTCTTGCATCGGCTCTGATAGCACTGCAAAACTTTTTTTCCCGCTGTCTGAGTCGGCAACTTCAGCGAAACTTTGCTTCAGCAAGGACTCGATATCTCTAGATTTCCTCTTGGTGTTGTTGGGGAGCAGGATGGGGTTGAACTGGAGGTCGATGGCCTGCTGGAGCTGATTCCAAAAGCCCTTCTTGTTCATTTTGAGCTCCCAGAAAGTTTTAGCAATGGGGGCATAGCTCTTGTTCCTCAAAGTTCCTGTGGCCACAAAGTGATCTTTGTTGATGCTGTGGATCCCTGGTGATGATGGGCTGTTCAGAGACATACATACCATGATCATAACGTAGGAGAACAGAAGGGCCATGCAGATGCACGGGCTGCACAAGCAGATGAGCACATTACGCCACCGACAGTGGATCTGCGCCATTCAACTGCAAATACACAAAAAGTATGTTAGTATAGACAAATCCTAAATCTGTGTAAGAAGAGTTGCTTTTGAATATCAAAATGCATTAAATGCATCATGAAACTGACCCAGTGTTCAACAAATAACAGCTCCAAAGTTGCGAGGGGTCTTGAGACAGAAAGGAAAGTAGCTGTAGCTGTTCTGGAGATTTTGCTTGTATCACGTGATCCTCATCATCAGCTGATGTTCATATATTGTGCATCTACAATCCCATGACAACTGGGCTCACTCCATCTGCTTAGGAAGATTGTCTGATATGATTGAAAGCTCCACATGAGCTACTAAATAGACCCTGTGGTGAGACTGATATCTCAACTACCGTTCACAAATTAACCTTCAATCTCACCTAGATTCAGTTCTATCAGCAGATGAATACAGAAACGGATGCAGTCAACAACATGACGAAGAAGAAGAAGATAAAATACAACCCTGTTTCCAAAAAGTTGTTGCACTATTTAAATGTAAAAAGAAACATTTGCAAAACATTGAAACTTGAAGACAAGTTTGACAAAGACAACTATGAACTTGAAAAAAGTTGATCAGTATCATATTAACCGCACTGTAAGCGTCTGTGAACGGACTAACAATTTCAGTCAGGCCTGCAGGTAGACTAGTTTAGCACCCAGACTCTTTAACTGCAGAGCCAACCAAGATGTTTGAATACGTCCAGAATGTGGTTTGGCATCGTCTAGTTGAAATAAACAAAGCGGTCCCTGAAAAAGATGCCAGCATGTGCTTCTCCAAAGCCTAATGTTAATGTGGTTCAGCATTAATGGTGCCTTTGCAAATGAGCAGATCATGCCATGTGCACTAATGTAACTCCATACATCACAGATGCTTTTAAATGTGTACAAGGGTCAGGATGGTCCCTTTCCTCTTTAGCCCAGAGGACATGGCGTCCATGATTTCTCGTCAGACCACAGGACAGTTTTCCACTTCGCACTTTGATGCACATCGAGTTCATAGGATATTTCGTACTAGACAATAAAATCCACAGATTCTTCTATTTTACATCAAGGAACATTATGTTGTTGCACTATTTGCCAGTGCAGTCTTTTCCAGTCTTTTTTTTTTTTTTTTTAAAAACATGTTGCTGGCATCAAATTCAAAATGGGCGTATGATTGTATGACTGTGTGATAAATTGGCCTGTCTGCAGTCTCAACTTGTCAACTATGAATGTTTGATGCATTATGAAACATCAAATACGACAAAGAAGACCTCGAACTGTTGAGCAGCTGAAAACCTACATCAAGCAAGAATGGGAAAACTTTGACTTTTTAGGATTACAGCAAATTACCAGTTGCTTACAGTGTGTTGTTAAAAGAAGAGGTGATGAACAGACAGGTACACGTAACCCTGCCCTTCCTTTTTTTCAAACATGTGCTGGCATCAAATTCAAAATGGGCATAAAGTTTTCCAAAATCAATTAAATTTCTCAGTTTCAACATTTGATAAGCTGTCTTTAATTAAACTTCCAACTTTTTGGGGAACAAGGTGTACAATATTAATAATTACAGTTAAGATTATGGGTTATTTACACTTCTGAAATATAAATCAAGAGTCAGCTGTTTATTTTTGCTTACCTGTTTTAAGTGATAGCTCCTCACTCACTGAATACTGAATCAGATTTGATGAGCAAAGCTGGTGGTCTACGCTAGTAGCATGGCAGCCACATTGTCAACTCATTTCTTATTTCCCCAAAACAAAAAAAGGAAGTCCGATGTTGAAAGTCAGTACTGTGATCAGTCACAATGACTGCTGTAGATCCTGGAGATGTGTATGAACAATGATGACTCGTTTCAAGGAGCAGCTTTGCTTAGGGAAGACAGACAGGTGTGTGCACACAAGGGGAACGCCCACTGACATTAAGACAGGAATGGCCAAACAGGAATAACATGTGTGGATGTTATTTCCACAGTGATAAGCAAAAGTGGAATCAGACAAACAGATCTTACATTTTTTGCTATTTATTGCTTAAGGTTTTTCAGGCTGTACGCTCAACTCTTCAAACATTCATCGGCTCTTTTGAATGCAATAATTGAAACCTGTGCAAAACCGGTCTAGTTGCTGTTTGCACACCTATCTTTCAAACATTGATTACCTCACCTGATTTGGGAGCAGTTTCTTCTGACACATCAGTGACATAATTTCTCACCACCATCAGCCCAAAGGCATGCGTTCATTAAGTAAAACAGGATGTGTGGGTAGGGAATCATGCTTGAAACGCCTGGAGTGTGTCAGTAACCCTGAAACTTTAGTGAAACCCACTATTCGTTACACCGAAGGGAGGCGCCCAAAACCAGCCCTTATTTCCCAATTGCAATTTGAGTTCAACCTACACCAACAATGAGAGTGTGTTCTCTGTCCTGTCTTTAGAATATTGAATATTTCAAAAAAAAAAAAAAAAAAAAAAAAAAAAAAGAACATTGTTTGCTGTTTATTTCTATAGAAAAATGGTTTAATGTTCAGCCAGGGTCATGGATACTTAAATAAATTATGACTTTATAAATTAATCATAACTGCTTACTCACTACTTCTGGACCTTTCAAGCAGTTGATGTGGGTCAAAGCTTCGAACTGGTTGCTTTGACGTAGATCTCTAGAAAATAAACGAGCACATGGACCTAGAGATACAAGATATAAATGCAACACTTATACTAGTTTTTGCTCCCATTTTTTCGTGAGTTGAAGTAAAAGATCAAAGACTTCAGTGCATTCCTCTTAAATTTTTGTGCACAAATGTGTCAAAATCCAGAACACCTCTGATGGGCCAAGATAATCTATCAGGTGTGACACACCAAGATGCTGATTAAATAGTTTTACCGCGCAATACAAAACCACAGATGTCACAACCTTTGTAATATGATATGTTTTATCTGTTTTGCCTCATGATGTTGGAGGCAATCGTGGAGCCAATGGTCCAAATAATACATCAGGACATAGATTTTTTGTAATTTGTAATTTTTTCCCCAGCGTTCAGTCTTGTTTATGTCACTTTTGGCCAGTGCCCAGGATGTTGGGAGTGTGAGTGAGCAACAGAAAGAAGCCTGCAGTTCACTGAACAGCCAAAGGTGTCATTAACAAGTTTTCTGAATGTTACATAGAAAAAGTGCCTGATTATGCACAGAAGTCTGAGAACTTCAGCTCATGAAAAATAGGAGCAAAAGTGGCGAGTATATATTTTATTGGCACAGTAATTTGTGTTTGTATAGTCCAACCAACCATTTAAAGCACTAATACTTGTCACATCCACCCATTCAAACACGCTGATGGCTGATCAGGAGCAATACAATGCTTCTTATCCAAAGGATCCACAGTGCTGACACTGATACTAAAGAGGTAAATCTGAGGAAACTGGACTTGCTTGTAGATCCATGATGACGTTTCACCTCTCATCCAAGAGACTTCTTCAGCTCTGACTGATTGTGGAGACCCAGGTGTTTAGCCTAATTGGGATCGTTGAGGCCATTGTGTCCACTTGGTTCATAGTGCTCATCCGAGTTGTTAAAGTCGCCTGAGGTTTAGTTTGAACCACAGTCGTTCAAGTCACCTTAGGTCTAGCGTGGACGGTGGTCGTTGGAGTCACATAAGTGTGAATTGCTGTTCAGTCTCCTTGAAAGGGATGAAAGGCCGGCATTGTAGGTGGGGGATAAGTGATGTCTGAGGCCTCCTCCTCTGTTGAGGGATGGTTTTTCAACTTTTGCATAGGTAGCCTCCTTCACTCCTCTTTTCAAACCCTGTCCCAAAGGTGTAAGAAAATCTGCAGAGTCTAGTTGAGCCATGCGTTTGTTGAGTTGGGTTTCACCGATGTACAGGTATGTGCTGTTTTTGAGGTAAACCAGCTTCTGTCTTAGTGTAATAACACACTCAAGGGTTCAGTACTGTGCTTAAGCTTAACCTGCTCTACCACCTGAGTGACAGCTGGTATGTGAGAGTAAAAATGTAACCTGTCACAGACTATTGCATCTCTTTAAAAAAAACATCTATTGGATTGAAATGTATACCATTAAAATATCAATTTAAACAAATGTTTGGTACAACACCTGAATATATACACAGGACTTATTAGTAGCAGACTTTATGACATAACCTAGCAGGAAAATCACAGAACGTGTAAGCCATGATAGAGAGCTGGCATACACAGTAACGGCGCTCCGGAAGTGGCAACTCTAAATAGAGTAATGAAATCTTATTTTTAATCACTCCTGTAGTTTTTATGTTACGTCATGCATGGGAAAAGGTCTGTGTGAATAAAGTGACCGTGCTCTACAATATAAAAACAAATAATCTGAATGAATTCCTCCCTTGAAAACAGTTTGGAGTCACAGGAAGCAGACTATAGAGAAAAGGATAAATGCTGCCATCTAGTGTTCTTATCTGTGCAACTTCATCCTTATTGCACATGTAACTCTGACTTTTGTCTTTTTTTTTTTTTTTTTAAACTTTATTAATCATGTTGTACACACGAAACTATTTCTCCGCATTTATCCCATCCAGCTGGCACCTGTCGGAACACACATGCACAGGAACACACACATAGTGACCACAGTGCCATATACACATATATACTGGAGCAGTGGGCATCAATTCACAGCGCCCAGGGAGCAGATGTTGGGGGTGGGGGGTACGGTGCCTTGCTCAAGGGCACCTTGGCCCCACCAGCTGTCAGTTCACCTTCCAATTTTCGAGCAGCGAGAGCGGGGATCGAACCGCCAAACCGTCAGGCTTCACGACCCACTCTACCACTGAGCCACGGCCGCGTTTATATAAACAATAAAATCTTCTGATGGTCTGTAAATTAAAAACAAACACAAACAGTTTTTCTTCTGTTACAAAGATGACAGGACTGTTTCAAAATGGTAGGAATAAAGTTTTATTTTTCATATGAAGGGGTGGTTTTGGATTTTTCTTCTTTTACAAGTAGTATGTTTTTGATAAAACTTGCAAAAAATCTTCTAGCATATTCCAAGAATGATGGACATGAAGAGAAGGGGATTTATTGCTGAATGTTAAAATGAAGACACATTTTTATTTTTTTTCACCGAGTGGAAAAACGATTTGCTTGCTGCTTTTTCCATGCACCCAACTACCAGTACCACTAGGACATGCAGAGGGGTTAAGGGAGAGGGAGAGGGAGAGGAGAAGGGAGAGGGGAGAGGGAGTAGGAAGGAGGAGGGGGGTGAGGGAGGAGGGAGGAGAGAGGGAGTCGGTAGGTAAAAAAGACAAAGGCAAAAACTGCTTGACAAACACAAACATGGAGGGTCTTTGCATGTGTGTGTGTGTGTGTGTGCGTGTGTGTCATATGAGGGTTAGTGTATGTGTGTGTGTGTGTGTGTGTGTGTGTGCTTCGTTATGTGTGACGAGTGTATGAGATGTATGTGTGGTATGTAATAGGGGAAAAGGGGGAGTGCAGGGTGAGGAGAAAGAGGGCGGGGGTGTGTTAACAATTCAACTAGCTCTAGAAGCACACTACCCTCACTTGCAGTATTTCCACATTGCAAATCCCAGATTGATTACAGTGAATAGTAAGACAAAACTAGCCAGACCTTTTGGGCCATGAAACCCAAATAATGTTTTTATAAATTTCTAGCATGATTCCCCCTGAATCTGAGGGGGTTCGTCGCCATTTTTAAGATACTTTCTATATCTGTGATCCATGCATCTCCTGTGTGTAAAAAGAAAAGAACAGCAGAAAAACTCTACTTATTGGAAATTAACTCTAATAGGGACACATATTGTATCTGACACAGTATCATTTTCCTCAGTGAGCTTTGAAAGGGTCTCTAAACCCCTCGATGTGTATCTGAAGTGGAAGAGTTTCTGACACGATCAGCCCAGTGTTAAAGTGTGCTGTTCAGTACACTCATTTGTAGATGGAGGGGCGAGAGAAGGGGAGGAGGGGCGCCTAAATTCATCTGCTAGTTGCTTCTGAAGTTCGGTAACGGGGGGTGAAAAAGACATGGAGGTGAGGGAGCGACGTGTGGCGGAAGGGGGGTCGGACAGAGACAGACGCATAAACAGATCATTCAGTCAATATGACCAAGCAAAAAAGAAAGTACAATCAATAAAGGTATAGGAATGCAAATCAAACGATGCAGTAATCAGTATTATCATATTGGCTGTGAGCGACAGAAAAAAAATCAAGACTCAGAAACTCGTGAACCCGCACCAAGAGATTTTTCCCATCAGAGCTGTGCCGTCGCTACAACAGGGGTAAAAAAGGTGGTGGCTCCACATCTGGAGAGGGCTCGTAAAAGTATCTATTAGGATTATATCAGTGAAAGTAAAGACAAAAAAAAAACAAAGAGGGGACCCAGAGTGATATCCTCCTCTCAAAAGGGGGGGCCCCAGAATTCCTAGCTACGCCCCTGCAACACAGAGAACAGATGTGGCCTCCGCTCAACATCATTTTTTCATCATCATCATCATCATCGTCGTCGTCGTGACCCGCAGACAGCCACACACAAGCCCACTTACGCACATACACACAACCTTTTGAAGTTTAAAAAAAAAAAGCAACTGAATCTCCCTTCTGAGTTTTGACCCACGTTCCATTTTTTTTTTTCATCATGACCACGAGTGAACGCAACAAACCTGACGGACAGACAGGAAAAAGGAGAGTGAGGGGATGTGGATCTGGCCTGCGGACTGAACTGTGACTGAGATGACGTGCGCTCTCTGCTTTGAGTCTTTTGGCTGTGATGTGATGGGGAAGTCCTGAGACACAGTGCGGCTCTAAGCTGCTGGCATAGGAAACGGGCGGGCTGGGCAGTCCACGGGAGGCCAGAGTCAGGCTGGATTACAACTGGATTGGTTAGGTTCGGTTTGGATCGGCAGCTCCCTGGCCAATGACTGCTCATGGAGGGAGGTTCTTACAGTGCAATGGAGCTTCTGGCAGCGTGAGGATTGGTGGAAGGAGCATGTCAGTCAAACAAGAGAGACCACACCCTCGAAGGTGAACAGAGGTGAAAACCAAATGAGGCTTCATGAGGTGTATACATACAGACACACACACGCACGCACACACTGCAAGCACCACCAATGTCATGGCAGCACCCTGAACACCTACACAGGAATTTGGAGTCACTTTTCCCATCGACAGCTCCCTAACACTTTTAGTTTTCACAGAAATAACAACAAATGACCGAGAGGCAGCGAACGAAGACAGAAATGGCGTGACGTGATTCGTCCAAAAATCATCCGAGAGGAAAAAAAACTACCCTACTTCCGGTTTGCGTCAGTGACTTAATGTCCCTGTGAAACGAGCGCGTCGCGTGGATCATACTCATGTAAACAGACACCTTTTACACAGGAGGAATCAATATTGCATGATGACATAATCAGATCACAGTTCAAAAAGAAGAAGATCCCAAATCAGAGAAAAAACCAAAGCAAAAGGAAGAGGGTTGGTCTCTATAAAAACGAGGAGTCTTTATAAGAAAGGCTACAAAAACTCAATGGGACCTCCGACTTCAGCATACAGCAAAAGGCACCACAATATTATTCTATTTATCTAACTTGTGAAAAAATTGGCACGTAATTCTCTTATTTTTTCATCTCTCATAATGCTGTAAATCAAAAAACTTTACATATAAATATTTCCCCCCCGTTATAAAAAAAGTCTTTGCTGTTAGCTAGTAGACAATTTTTGCTGAAATGAAAATAAATATTTCATTTGTTTAGAATATCTGTCTGTTATACAAAATAAAAATATTTCTCCTAGGTGCAGGTCTCTAGTCCACTGGTTGTGTGTAGGAGGAAGGGGAGTGTGTGAGGTGGAGGGGGTGGGTGGTGGCAGGGCGGGGTAGGTTAAGTCTTAAAGGGGCATGTTGTCAGCCTTGGAGCGCTGCGACTGGGAGCCGCGGCTCTGCCCGTTGCTGCGCGTCCCCGGCCGACTGAGCCCGCGGTGAGTCCGTGTGTCCGCACCGGATGACGAACGGAAACCCGGGACGGTTAAGGGCGGGTCCATGTTCATGTTCTGCATACTGAGGAAAGGCGTGCTCTCCCCGTGAGCGTCCTCTTCCTCCTCCTCTTCCTCCTCCTCCTCTGACTGGCTGAAGCTCTGTGAGCTGTAGTCCCGTAGGCCCGCTGAACGCTGGGAGATGTGTCCGTTGAGGCGGTTGCGTCGCGGCCGGCGCCGGCTCCGGATGGGTTCCCGTGAAGAGGCGTACTCCTGCGTGGTCTCGTAGGCCTCGTCGTCGGGGAGACGGTAGGGGCTGGACGGTAGACTCCCTGTGCTCTCCGTCAGGTAGGGTCGCCGCGGACGCCGAGGCTGCCTGTATAAACTTCCATCCTGAAAATAAACATAGACATGGAAGATGTCGGTCAGCTCAAAGAAACAGGATGGTAGAAACCAACACCTGATTTACAGAGCTTATTCCTCTGTGCCATACTGCTCTGAAACTATTAAAAACACACTGTTACACTGGGTTACATGTTCCTTCATGGAGATGAACATGGGTACTGTTTATTTTGAGTTCATCCCACATACACCCGTCCTGCTGCTGTAAATATCCACGGGAGCACCAGATATGTATTCATCCACAGCTGAAAATAGTCCCCAACAAAGACACTATTTACTTCTGTTTGAGTAACAGTAACTAAAAACTGCAGCTCTCAGCTGTTTTTGGGAAAATATTGAGTCTTTTTAAAAAAAATAATACAGTGACCCACTAAAGATTTCTGGCTCAGAGCTGAGTGACACTGAGAGGTGAACTGATCACTGTTCACGTGTATGTGTGCTATACGTACATCCGGGCATCGTAGCAGCGGCTGGTCGTCGTCTCTGTGATAGGTGGCAGCGTTGGGGGGCAGGGAGAGGGCGTGGCTTGTGTTGGGCGAGGTGATCTGGAAGGTGGGCACCTGGGGCGGCAACGGGGGGTAGTGGAACTCCACCGGAGACAGGCGCGCCGGCGTGGTTAGCGCCGAAACGTACCTGGACGGAAAAAGGACGACAGCGGATCATTGAACGCAAGA